>CM065597.1:20728862-20901734 GCA_033119425.1 Bufotes viridis
GCTTTTTTTGAGGGCAGTATCTGCTGAGCACTATTATTTTTAGTTGGCATTATGCAGTACTATTACTTGGAGGCACTACTATTGGAGGCACTACTATCTTTTTGGCAATCTTATTGTTGGGGTGCTATGTGTGACCTTCATGGGCACTATCTATACACAATTATTTTCTGGGGTTCTATTTGTGACAATAATTATGATTAAGGCACTGTGCAAAACTACGCATCAACTTAGCACCCAAATTGTAGGGAGCACTATGCATGGCCTTAGTTGTCAGGGGCACCATCAGAACAAAATTATTTCCCTGTTTGTTCACGATTATTTTATGGGACACTATGGGGTTTATTTACTATACTGAAATATGCCTAAATTAGGCATATTTCAGGCACAGGTTAGTTGTGCCGCTATCTGCGACTTTGATTGTGGGCGTGGAGTAGGCAGGGAAGAGGATGGCTCGCTGGCCCATCTCATTCACCATTTTCTACACCTGTCTTACATTTAAAACTGGCACTGAATGCGCCAAAGTTATGGAGAGCAATCCTCCATCATCTATGTGCCTTTATTAAGACCAGCATCTAAAACGCCGGTCTTAATAAATGTGCCTGTATGTGTGTGGTACTGTTGTTTTTAGGCCACTATCTGTACAACAATATCATTTTTGCTATTGTTATAGTTATGTTACAGTTATCTCTGCAGTACTGCATTTATAGGCACTGGACAGAACAGCAGGCACAGTAGTAAGAGTAGCAACAGAATGCCACTCTTAGGGCACTAGGATGGGTAGTTTGTTTTGAGAGAGTGTAGAGGATGGTTGAAAAGTGAGGAAACTGAGATGTTTTCAGAGATGAGTTGTGACTGGAAGAAGCGCCATGGTGGTCTGGGACGAATGGAGAAGATAAGGATAGAGGACATCTGCAATGAGAAAAGTATTCACTGGGTGTAATTGTTGTGTATTTAGCTGGTGGCAGTGTCTGATCAGTGCTGTCTTCTCCTGTATCTCATGTCGCTCTGGCTTTAATGCAAAAAGTAATTTTTCATCCTGGGACTATGTCTTTTAGGACCCTAGCAATGCCCACTGATAACATCCCCCCACTGTCACACCATTCCAAACACAATAATGTCAAAACTTTATACCAAGAAGATCTCAAGATCTTCCCAAGTTACTACAGTATTATCCACCTCTCTAGGATTGCCTATATCTGTGGTACCCACTAAGCTCATGAACTCCCCTTGTGGTGGCAGCAGGCAGAGGAAAGAAAATTATCATTTAACAGAATGTCTGTACTGAGAATTTGGAACTTGGTATTAAAGTCTAAAAATATGTAAAAATTGTATAATTGCATTATAGCAGGTTGTGATTAGTGTTGGGTGCGAATATTCGAATCGCAAATTTTAATTGCGAATATCGCCACTTTGAGAGTTCGCGAAGATTTTGAATATAGTGCTATATATTCATTTTCGCGAATATTCTAGATTTTTTTCCCCTCTGCACCCATGACCCCTTCCTCCTTCTTGCTTGTGGGCCAATGAGAAGGCTGCAATGTCTTTGTCTGAGCTTAGCAACATCCCTAGCAACCAATAGGAAAGTTGCGGACCCCTTACTATATGAGAACCTCCCCAGCAGCCATTTTCTGCTGTTTTTTTTTCCAGTTCTGAGAGAGACAGCAGTGTCATTGTTAGATAGTTAGTTAGCTTATATATATAATACAGATAGTTAGTGGGAGATAGTCAGTGTAGGTTAGATAGTGATATAGTGTAGCTGATAGGTTCCAGTGCAGGGTGTTAGGTAGTGTGATAGGTTCTGCTGTCCATACATACATGCTACAGACATAGTGCTGTGATGTCACAAGTTCACAACAATACTTAGTGCGCCAATCACTAATATGTAGTCCGACCTGCTAAAATGTGAAGTTGCACATATTGCGCAAAGATATGCGCATCATTAATTGCCGATTTGCACAATCGCGAATATATTGGAGCACTCTGTCTGCATATAAAGCTATTGTAGTGTTCTCCCGTGCCAACCCTTTTCTCCAGTCTCAGAAAACTTCTAGCTGCTTGAAAAATGTAGCAATAGTGACCCACGCCTGTATGGCGCGCACATTACGCGCATATTACATTGCCGATTTTCTCAATCAACAAAATAATCGCAAATTCGTAAATTTGTGACTAATATTCGCCCAAATATTCACGAATTATCACGAATTCGAATATTGCCCCTGCCGCTCATCACTAGTCATGATAAACAGTACTTGGACTGATGGTGCTTCCAGATATACTACCAATGAAATTTTATTTATATCCATACATACATGCTACAGACATAGTGCTGTGATGTCACAGGTTCACAACAATACTTAGTGCACCGATCACTAATATGTAGTCAGGAGTCTGGAGGTAACTGGGGACTATGCTGTAAGTGGGCCCTTACGCTCCTATAATTCTCCCACTGGCCCCTGGTATTGCCCATATGAACAGGTGGGTGAGTGTTAGGTCCCAAGCTACTTGAGAAACCTTGGCAAGGTGCTCGGGCTCTGACATGTCCTCCACAATAGGATATGTTGGCTAATCTCTCAATTTTAACATCAGTTAAACATTGTTATATTGTTCATCACATCCACACAATTGCCATCTTGTGTAGGACGTTTATTGTGGTACTTGTGGAGTGCTGCGTGCATCCTCCACCGTATGCATTTTTGCTGGGGATCGGCTTCAGCAATGGGCCACAAGTGCAGGATCTGCTCCCCTGTATATAGATGCACAACTGCATTTGGTTTTGAGCACTTCCTGCCTGTTTACCACCACGCCATTTTTTCAGTTGTTTTGTAGATAGAGATGCTTGGAGGTGTATAAACTCCTATGTAAATGTGCCTGATTTTCATTCACAGGCTACATTTCGGTGCACCTGTGAGGCCTGGGCCATATCAGCAGGGTCGCAGAGGGTGCATCCACGACCGGCATGGGGAGGGGGCCCGCTGCACTCACCTGAAGTATTGTGACAATGCTGGGCCCCATCAGAGCGCTCTTCAAACATGCACCCCGGGTGCAGAGTCCGGAGGGGGAGGTGCACTCACCCAGCAGTTCTTGTCACTGCCGGGCTGTTCGTTTCCATAGTGAAGCAGGGAGACCTCTTCGCTCCCTGCTTCACTTTTCTTCTGCGCTCCGATGGTCCCCCTGCAGGCCGCACATTGCGCTGCTGGCTGTGGGAGGAGCGCTGAAAGCCCAGGAATCGGCCTCCAGCACAGCCATCAGCGCGATGTGAGTGTGGGAGCGCGTCATCAGGGAAAAAGGTAAGTATGTGTTTTTTTTTTCCCTTAAGCTGCAGACTGGAGGCAAAAAGGGGGGGGGGCACAATTGGAGTGAGGGGGCACAAAAATGGGCATTACTGTGGGGGCACAAAAAGGGGAACATATGTGGGCATTACTGTGAGGGATCACATATGTGGGCATTAGTGTGAGGGGGCATATATGTGGGCATAACTACTATGAGAGGGCACATTTGAAGGCATAACTACTGTGAGGGGGCACATATCAAGGCATAACTACTGTGAGAGGGCATATAATCTGACATAACTACTGTGAGGGGACACATAACGGGGCATAACTATTGTGAGTGGGCACATAACTGGGCATAACTACAGTGAGGGGGCACATATCTGGCCATAACCACTGTGAGGGGGCACATATCTGGCATAACTACTGTGAGAGGGCACATACCTGGCCATAACTACTGTGAGGGGGCACATATCTGGCCATAAACACTATGAGGGGGCACATATCTGGCCATAAACACTGTGAGGGGGCACATATCTGGGCACAACTACTTTGAGGGGGCACATATCTGGGCATATCTACTGTGAGAGGGCACATATCTGGGCATTACTACTGTGGGGGGGTACATATCTGGGCATAACTACTATGAGGGGAGCATATCTGGCCATAACTACTGTGAGGGGGCACATATCTGTCCATAACTACTGTGAGGGGGGCACATATCTGGCATAACTACTGTGATCGAGGCACATATCTGGGCTTAACTACTGTGAGGGGCCACAAAAGTAGGCATAACTACTGTGACTGGAACAAAGTTGGGCATAACTGTTGTGAGGGACCACAAGGAAGACATAACTATTTTGAAGGGACCACAAGGTGGGCTTAATTACTGTGAGGGGCCACAAGGTTGGCATTAGTACTGTGAAGGGCCACAAGGTTGGCATTAGTACTGTGTGGTAGCACTGTATGGGAATGTCCTAGATTACCCTGCTATACATTGGCATGACTCAGTCTTACAGGCCAGCACAGCGCCCCCTGCTGGGGATTTCACAGGGGCAGTCACCATCCCTTCCTTATGTGATTATTATTTTTTTCTCTATGACAACAGGGACCTTGTTCTGGATCCAGTGGACATCACGCCGACGCCAGCGACATCCTGGATGAGATAGGACCAGATTTTATTAGGACTGGGTGAGTGAAGTCATGCATTGGACTTAGGGCTCTTTAACACAAGCGGATCATGTGCGGGTAATCCTCTGCGTAAAAGTGAGCCAAGCCCCATTCCGGACATCAGAGAGACGGAGCAATAACATGATTAATAATGCTCCGTGCCTCTCTCTGACCTTTTACTGCAAAATCACGTTGACAACTTTATCTCACTGGGATTTTGTAGTAAAAAGATCACAGGGAGGCACGGAGCATTACCAATCATGTTAATGCTCCGTGTCTCTGCTGTCCGGAACGGGGCTTGGCTACCTTTTATGCAGCGGATTACCTGCATGGCATCCGCTCGTGTGAAAGAGCCCTTAGTTTAAACAAAATCTGCTGCCTCTTTGTAAAAATGGGGGGCGGGCCCAGATCTAAAGTTTGCACTGGGGCCCATAGCACTCTAGTTACGCCGCTGCATATCAGCCAGTCTTGGGTGGGGCTCACAGCCTCCTCCCTCCTCTCATTGCAAGCATGGCTACATTCTGTAGGTAACTGGGGAGTATGCTGTGAGTCGACCTTTACGCTCCTGTAATTTGCCCACTGGCCCCTGGTTTTGTCCATACGGCACAGGTAGGTGAGTATTAGGTCCCGAGCTACTTGAGAAACCTTGGCGCGGTGCTTGGGCTCAGACATGTCCTCCACAGTAGGATATGTTGGCTAATCTCTCAATTTTAACATTAGTATGAGGGTTTAGTAAGACCGCAGAGTGCACCTGTCTTGTTATTTGTTATTGTTATATAGTAATATGTAGCCAGACCTGCTAAAATGTGAAGTTACACGTATTGCGCAAAAATATGCGATATCGTACCACTCTATCTGCATAAAAAGCTATTGTAATGTTTCTCCAGTTTCAGGAAACTTCTAGCAGCTTCAAAAATGTAGCACGCAATACGCTCATATTACATTGCTGATTTTCGCAATCAAGAAAATAATCGCAAATTCTTGAATTCACGAATTTATGACGAATATTCGCTCAGATATTTGCGAAATATCGCGAACATCACTAGTTGTGATGAGATATGAGCTTCTAAATGATATCATTTTACTAGATTGTGTATAATATGGTATATAGGTTGTGAAGACTTCACTCAATATATTGTACAATGATGTCCACAATATTCCGTCACCTATTGAAAATTGAAAGACTGGACCTATGGTGGAAAGGGCAACCCAGATCAGTTTCGCTCCATTCTAATAAAAAGGATATGGTTGAGGGAGGGCTGATGAAGTAAGACCTGACACTTGTTTACTTTGATCCCATCCCCTCCCTCCTTGGAGAAAAAGGCGAGCATGACCCTTTGACTGGTATTTTCTTTTATATTTGCTAACATTGCAGTGGCCATTGGAAGGTGGAGCCTTGCATAAGTCATCATCACCTATTGGAAACCATATAAGGCTAACCTGAGCTCACTCCCTCCATGGGCTTCATAGCAGCTGCCTGGTCTACCACTAATATGTGTACCACTTGAATTTAAACCGATGCTTTTCTGGTATAGATAACAGGTGCTCAGTATAAAGCAGGTGGTTTTATATGGGTTCATATAGGGTGCATGTATAATAGTACTAGCTTTTGGAGTATTGCCTAAAATATTTGTAGTTAAAGACCTATTTTTACATATGTGTTTCGGGAATGTCTATGAATAATAAAATAGAGGATAATAAAAGGAAGTCCTCGCATCCACTGACGTGATATTGTCTAATTAACTTCTACATTATAATTGCCTGCCCTGGCCGTAAATCAATCACGTTCTAACAATGGATCAAAATGCTCAGGCTCAGTGTCACCCGGTATTTGGGTTACTCATTACTAGCAGGAGGTTTTCAAAATGAAGTCACCATAGGTGACCCTATTTTTGGCCATGGTCCTTTAATATAGAATTAAAGTTCTGGTAGGATTAGGTTAGTATATGGTCAACATCATCAGGTACAGTTGATGGCGAGGAAAAGTCCAAGCAGAATCGTAAGTAGATACTGTTTAACTCATGACCAAAGAACACACAGTATGCGAGGCCATATACATACCGTAAGTGCTCATTGCAAAATCATGGGCATTGGTATTAAATTGTCCCCTTACCTATCCAGTACAGAGGCAGCAGTCACAACTGTGGCCTCTCTGCTACAAAATAAGGTAGGTGGGGTGCCTACAGATTTTGCACTGGGGCCCAGGATCTTCTAGCTATACCTCTTCACCCAGTTGTCATCTAAAAGCCTTTATCTTCTTCAAAGGTTTTTGACTAGTCTCTGGAGCCATTCTTCTTCTACTTGTGAGGTGGGGTTCACTTTCCTATCATGCTGGGACAGGAAAAGGGTTGTTCAAAAAATGATGTCCGAATGTTCCAGGATGAAAGCAAAAAACACAAAAAAAAAACTGCTCAGAACAAGATTTCTCCTCCACTAGGTGGTGCTACATCTTTGGCCAGAATGTCTGAACTGAAGAATAGCTTATCTTAATAGATTATGTGTTTCTACTGGTTGGAGTGGCTTCAAACTCCTAAACCCCAATGCAAAATTTGTAAACAGTACTAGTCTTATGAAAATGAGTAGATGGACATTTAGGCCACCTCGCACCTTCATGTCTGAATGTGACAGCATCACCTATAGTTATGCCCTCTGGTTTTACTACTGGTGAGCTTAACACCATTCTAGCTGATGCTTAATTTCGAATATGATGATCTCAAGCTCAAATGTATGTTCTCATCCATAAAAACCTAGTCCTTGAAGGTCATAATTAGTGTTGGGCGTGAATATTCGAATCATGAATTTACCCATGATCCCTTCCTGCTTCTTGCTTGTGGGCCAATGAGAAGGATGCAATGTCTTTGTCAGAGCTTAGCAACATCCCTAGCAACCAATAGAAAAGTTGCCGACCCCTTACTATATAAGAACCTCCCCAGCAGCCATTTTCTGCAGTTTTTTGCAGTTCTGAGAGAGACAGCAGTGTCATTGCTGTGCTCTGTGCTTTGCTGTGTCACATTACATTAGATAGTTAGTTAGCTTATATATATAACACAGATAGTTAGTGGGAGATAGTCAGTGTAGGTTAGATATAGTGTAGCTGACAGGTTCCAGTGCAGGGTGTTAGGTAGTGTGTTAGGTTCTGCTGTCCATACATACATGCTACAGACATGGCGCTGTGATGTCACAAGTTCACAACAATACTTAGTGCACCAATCACTAATATGTAGTCAGAACTGCTGAAATGTCAAGTTGCACATATTGCGCAAAGATATGCGCATCATTAATTGCCGATTTGCACAATCGCAAATATATTGGAGCACTCTGTCTGCATATAAAGCTATTGTATTGTTCTGCCGTGCCAACCATTTTCTCCAGTCTCAGAGAACTTCGCTTAACAGCTCTGACTGTAAAATTGAGAAGGCGTCACCCTAGACCAGGGCCCAACAATAATAACAATCTTTACTTACATAGCACCAGCCAATCAGAGGGTTCATATACAAACACAATCAGACATTACATAGTAACAAATCAGTCAACCATCAAAACAAGAGGAGGGAGGGCCCTGCTCACAAGAGCTTACAATCTATGAGGAATTAGGGGAGGCACAAAAAGTAAAAACTGCTTGTTTTGTTCAATGGCTACATGTGCCAGTCACCGCTGGTATTTGTAGTGCTCCTGAGCGTATGGTGTGTGGTGGATAATGGGTGAGTGGAGCTCAGTAAAACTATTACAGAGGGTGAATGAAAAAGAGATAGATTAGAGGAAGTGGTAGGTCACCCTAAATCGATGGGTTTTTAGGGCACACCTAAGACTGTAGGAGTTTGAAATTCCAAAGAACTGGAGGAGGCATCTGCCCAGCAGTGTTCTTGGTGACGTCACTGGCTCTGATGGGTGGACTTTAGCGTTGCCCTAGCTATTTTACAGGCAAGGGCAGCATCAAAGCCTGCCCATTAGTGCCGGTGACGTCACCAGGCTCACTGCTGGGCAGAATCCTATGCCTAACAGTCCCTATGGAGAGCCCAATACTTGTGAAGTGGCTATCACAGGGCAGGCAGAGGCATTGGTGCAGTGACTAGCAGACGGCACTGGCATTGGTGCAATGACTAGCAGACGGCACTGGCATTAGTGCAATGACTAGCAGAAGGCAGTGGCATTGTTGCACTGACTAGCACAGGGCAGAGGCATTGGTGCACTGACTAGCACAGGGCAGAGGCATTGGTGCAGTGACTAGCACAGGGCAGAGGCATTGGTGCACTGACTAGCACAGAGCAGAGGAATTGGTGCAGTGACTAGCAGTAGGTAGTCGCATTGGTGCTGTGACTAAAACCGGGCAGAGGCATTGGTGCAGTGACTAGCACAGGGCAGAGGCTTTGGTGCAGTGACTAGCAGAAGGCAGTGGCATTGGTGCAGTGACTAGCACAGCACAGAGGCATTGGTGCAATGACTAGCAGAAGGCAGTGGCATTGGTGCAGTGACTAGCACAGGGCAGAGGCATTGGTGCAATGACTAGCAGAAGGCAGTGGCATTGGTGCAGTGACTAGCACAGCACAGAGGCATTGGTGCACTGACTAGCACAGAGCAGAGGAATTGGTGCAGTGACTAGCAGTAGGTAGTCGCATTGGTGCTGTGACTAAAACCGGGCAGAGGCATTGGTGCACTGACTAGCACAGGGCAGAGGCTTTGGTGCAGTGACTAGCAGAAGGCAGTGGCATTGGTGCAGTGACTAGCACAGCACAGAGGCATTGGTGCAGTGACTAGCACAGGGCAGAGGCATTGGTGCAATGACTAGCAGAAGGCAGTGGCATTGGTGCAGTGACTAGCACAGGGCAGAGGCATTGGTGCAGTGACTAGCACAGCACAGAGGCATTAGTGCAGTGACTAGCACAGGGCAGAGGCATCGGTGCAGTCAAGACAATAATGGATCAGGGCAACAGGATTATTTTTTAGTTTTTTTCCACAGTAAGAAAAGGAAGGTTTCTAGAGATGTTTTGAGGTACAGGTGACATGAACAGACAAGCAATTAAATATAGGGGGTAAAAGAAAGATTATAATTCAAACATAACCCGAAGATGGTGGACATGCTGCCCAGGAGTTACAGTAGAACCACTGAGATGGAAATATCAGGTTTAAGTAGGTTAGTAGATTGCGAAAGTTCAGTTTTTGAAAGATTCATTTTCAGATAGAGAGAGGACATGATGTTAGAGACAGTGGACAGGGCCTAGTTAGAGGCGGGTAGAAAGTCATTGATCTTTAAAACAACCCATGCTGCTGCCATTCTCTCTCCTTGGTCCCAATGCAGCATCTATTCATTGTCCCCACCTCCAGTAGTGGTGGCAGAGGAGCCACTGGGCCTATGTATATCCTGTGCAGCCACATCCACATAGGCCCAGCCAGGGACCGCGTACACAGATACTGAGACATTTATATATCAAAACAAACCCACCTCCCTCCGCATCATCCCTGTAATTGTCAGCACATTAAATGTATGTCAGCAAATTACACTCCCGCCCAAATAATTGCCACATTCCTTTATGACTGTACAGAAATGAGGGCAGCCGGGATGACACACGTAATTCACGTTGCTTCCACTAGTTGTCAGCAGAGAGCTGTACTGCTCTACACTCTACGCAGCAGTCTCTCAATGCTGAAATTCTATTCACTGAGGGATACAGTAATGAAAGGGTTATACATGACATCAGTATATTCTATTTATAACTAGAGATGAGCGAATCAAAGCTGACGAAGTAAAATTCGATCCGAATTTCAGGAAAAATTTGATTCGCACTGAAGCCGAATTTACTCACGATTTGTGGTAACGAATCGTATTTTTTCCTAAAATGGCTGGTGCACGTGTGAGGACATGGAGCAAGGAACTCTGGGAAGGGGATTACCCATCATACAATGCATACAGCCAATCAGCAGCCAGCCAGCCCTGTGATGTCACAGCCCTATAAATAGCGGACAGGGCCTAGTTAGAGGCGGGTAGAAAGTCATTGATCTTTAAAACAACCCATGCTGCTGCCATTCTCTCTCCTTGGTCCCAATGCAGCATCTATTCATTGTCCCCACCTTCAGTAGTGGTGGCAGAGGAGCCACTGGGCCTATGTATATCCTGTGCAGCCACATCCACATAGGCCCAGCCAGGGACCGCGTACACAGATACTGAGACATTTATATATGAAAACAAACCCACCTCCCTCCGCATCATCCCTGTAATTGTCAGCACATTAAAGTATGTTAGCAAATTACACTCCCGCCCAAATAATTGCCACATTCCTTGATGACTGTACAGAAATGAGGGCAGCCGGGATGACACGCGTAATTCACGTTGCTTCCACTAGTTGTCAGCAGAGAGCTCTACTGCTCTACACTCTACGCAGCAGTCTCTCAGTGCTGGAATTCTATTCACTGAGGGATACAGTAATGAGACGGTTATACATGACATCAGTATATTCTATGTATAACTAGAGATGAGCGAATCAAAGCTGACGAAGTGGAATTTGATCAGAATTTCAGGAAAAATTCGATTTGCACTGAAGCCGAATTTCCTCACGTGGTAAAGAATCACATTTTTCCCTAAGATGGCTGAAGCATGTGTGAGGACATAGAGCAAGGAACTCTGGGAAGGCGGGATCACCGATAATGACATGCATGCAGCCAATCAGCAGCCAGCCAGCCCTGTGATGTCACAGCCCTATAAATAGCCTCAGCCATCTTAGATTCTGCTATTTTCTAGTGTACTTAGTGCAGGGAGAGACGTCAGCAGGCGCTAGGGACATTGTTAGAAAAAACGTCATTGTGCTAAAAAAATGATTTGCAAGTTTAGGGAAAGATTACTCAAGGTGTAGGGAAAGGATAGGGAGGAATCATTCCACAGAATTTATTTTGAACAGGGTTTAGTAGGGGAAGTTGCAGCCTAGGTAATAAGAACAATCCGATTACACCTTGCTGCACTGACTGGGGACCCAAATTGCCATTATACAGCTCTGTAATTCCAGGACAAACTGTTAGGATGCAAGTGCTGATTGAAACAGGTATTAACAGGGTTTTATTACAAGGAAATAATTCTATGTCTTATTTGCCCCTGTGCGGTCTAGTTATATGTTCTAAAGCATTTTTTGGCTTATTTGGGCTTATTAGCTGTTGTTTGGTGAAGGGCGAAAACTACAACCCTTTTTGTCGTGTATTAGTGGCAAAAGTAAAATATATTTGCCGTTCAGCGGTGCAGTTATATGTTCTAAAGCCCTTTTTTGTGTGTATTAATGGGGAAAAAAACGGGGTTATTAGCCATTGTGTGGTAAAGTGAGAAAATTTGCAGACTTTTTTGGGTTGTTTTAATTTCTTTTTACTTATTCATTTGATTTAACAGAAAGAAAAGTGCCAGTCCCTGCACAGGGGAGTGGCAGAGGTCTAAATGTTTCTGGTGCAGGCAGATGTCGCAGCAGAGTAAGGGGCAGTGGCAGCAGTGGTCACTTCGAGAGGCCTGAGCTCACAGTTTCAGCTAGCAGTCGTGTCTTGACCAGTGACCCAGCTGTTCTTGAATAGTTGACTCGATCTTTGACTTCGTCGCAAGTGACATCAGACACCGCCAGCCAAGAGTCAGTGGATTTGTCAGACACAACCAGACACAACCCTTAGTTGACATGGCCCTGGAGCAGTCCCTGTGCCCTCAGCTGTCCTCAACCTGCCTCTGTCCTTTTCTGTTCCCTCAGCCACAGAAGTATTGTATGCTGTGGGCTCAGCTCCACTATACAGCGAGGATGAGCTGCTAGAGGACAGTCAGCAGCTACTGGCAAGCCAAGATGTGGAGAAGAAATCCGCCTCTTCCTCCACTAGGCGGGCAAGTACTGATGAGGAGAGTGGAGTGGGAACTGGTGTTGCGAGCGGTCAGACTCCTGACCCAGAGATGGTTAAGAAGGATATCAGTGACGAGCAGACAGTACTCGATGATGATGATGTAGCTGATCACACTTGGGAGCCGGTTGGCGAAGTGGCTTTATCATCATCCGAAGAAGAGAGTGAAAGCTTGCCAGTAAGCCAGCGGCAGAGCCAGCAAGTCGCTAGCATGTTTGGGAGTCAGCAGAGTAGCAGCAGTGGGAGGTTGGGAGCCTTCCTGTCCTGTGTTTACAGAGGCAGCGGTGGTAGCAGTCAGTCAGTGCATAGTGTTGGGGGTAAAATCTCCTACTTGGCGGTGTGGCAGTTTTTTGTTAAGCCGCCGAAGGAGGCGAACATGGCCATATGTAGAATTTGTGGGCAGAAGGGGAAGCATGGCCAGGGTGCCAATTTTGGCACCACGGCCCTGCATCAACATATGCAGCGTCACCATAAAGTGGCCTGGGAGAACCGTGGCTCCGATGTGGTGGTCCAGCCTGCCGCAGCAACCACAGCATCACCCAGTGGCACGCACCTGGTTTCAGGCAGTCAAGGCTCCACCATCTCAGCCGAAGAGAGCTGTCTGTCCCATCGTCTGCTGGTCCTGATGCTCCTGCTCCTCCTCCTTCTACTCCTCGTCAGTCATTAAGCAAACGATCCCGAAGCGATTGCCAAGAGACAACAGTATGCGTGCACTCATCCAACGGTGCAGAAGCTGAATGTGTTCCTGTCCAAGTTGCTGGTGCTGCAGTCCCTCCATTTCCAAGTGGTGGACTCTGCACCTTTCAGAGAACTGATGGCTTGTGCCGAGCTGAGGTGGAGAGTCCCAAGCTGTCATTTCTTTGCCAAAAAGGCAGTACTAGCCCTGCAAACACATGTAGAACAGAAGGTGGGTGTCACGATTTGGAAGTCCCGCGAGAGACTTCCACGCCGTATAGCAATAAACATACGGCAACAGGCACAGTAACATCAGAGTTTATTCAACAAAAAAAGACAAGGAAGGAAGCACAGGGAAAACATGAGCTCTATGTACTGTCAGCACAGTGGGAGAAAACCCCCACTGCGCCACTGTCTAGTAATACTCCAGAGGGGCGTGACTAAGCAACTCCTGGTATTCACTAGGGCCCCTGATGGTAGGGTTAGGCTTTGCCGCAGGAAGTTGCCAGGGTCCACTCTGGGGTGTGAACTAGACAGTGACAACAGGAATGAAGGGACAACAGGTACCGGAAAGTACCAACAGTACATAGGCAGAGATGACATATACAGGCGAATACAAACAAAACAACTAATAACACAAGCAAGGGTTCGAGCAAGGAACCAGGAGTGGTAATGAGCAGAGAAGGACTTGCTCCACCAGTGGTATACTGCGTGGCCTAGCCCATTGCACTCTGAAGCAAAGCAAGCTGCAGCGAGGGCTTGCTGAGAGGAGACATAACACATACAAAGCTCATGCTTACCAGCAACATGAGAGTTACTGCACGGGCGATGCCCGCTGCACCAGCAGCGGAAGTGCTGCTCCGAGGGCATAACCAAGAGGACAAAGTAACACAGACAAAGCTCATGGCTACCAGCAACATGAGAGTTACTGCACGGGCGATGCCCACTGCTCCAGCAGCGGAAGGGCTGCTCCGAGGGCATAACCATGAGACGATAACGTTCCCCCTCCGAGGAACGACAGACCCCCTTCCGGGGGACACAGGAAAAGCAAAGCAAGGCAAAGACATAATAATCACAAGGTGACACAAACAAAACAACGGAATTAACAACGCAAGTGTGAAACAAGCCTAAACCAAACACTTGCTCTACGCACCTCCTCATAATTTGTCAGCCCTAACTTTTATGCATTCGAGGCCCCACGGCTATTTCAAGGCTGATTATTTTTTTGTGGAGCGCGCCAAATATTTTTTTTTACTAATTATTTTCAGGTAAATATATGATAGTATTTAAAGGAGTTGTGCAGGCAGTATATATTGATGACCTGTCATCAATATCTGATCAGTGGTGGTCTGACCCCCAGCACCCCTGCCAATTAGCAGTTTGAAGAGGAGGCGGCACTCCATGTGATCAATGCTTCCGGTTCATTACGCCACATTACGCCTCGTCTTGGAAGTGCAGCGTAATGATGAGTACTCTCTCCATTTACTAGAATGGAGCGAGTACTTGTAATTACACTGTGGACGCTGCAAGAGGGACGACGCGTAATGTAAAGATTAGGAAGCTGCGCTCACATGGAGCGCCACATCTCATCATACAGCTGATGGGCAGGGGTGCCGGGTGTCGGACCCCCACAGATTTGATATTGATGACAACCTATACTGTGGATAGGTCATCAATATATATGGCCGGACAACCCCCTTAATTTCCATGATTTTTTAGTCCAGGGGAATACATAAAAAAAACAATTCCACCCTGTTTTTGTTAGCATTTTCTTTTACAGCGTTTACCGTTAAAATTAATATAAGGTATTTGTCCTATGAAGAAACTTTTACTTTTAAAGTGGTTATCAGAGAATTTGTTATTTATGGCCTAACCTTAATAGATATCATCAATATCTGACCGGCGGGGGTCTGACTCCCGGCACTGCCATCGATCAGCTGAAGAGGCCACTGAGCTCACCGGAGCCTTGGTGAGCGCTACAGTTTCTTGTCGCTACGGTTGGTGAGCGCCGTCCATTTTATAGTGGCTGTGCTTGGTATTGAAGCTGTGCCCAATTCACTTGATTGAGACTGAGCTGCATCTAGGCTCCATGACTGATGTAACGTGACATCTCTGGCCTAGGAGAAGGCCTAAACGTTCACTGACCGCAGCTAACCCAGGAGTTCAACCCCTGTTGATTTGATATCGTTGACCTTTCCTGAGGATAGGTCATCAATATCAAATTTCCAGATAACCCTTTTTTTTTTTTTTTACTGTAGCCCCAGATTGTGTGTTCACAGCATATACAGCAGAACTACATATTTCCAACAGAGATGAGCGAAGTTCTCAAAACTTCCATTGGGCTGCTTCAGCAAATTTCACAAAGAAATTCACTTGATGACAAATTACTTTGTCACAAAGCACATTTCTTTGTGAATAGAAGGCGCAATGATGGGGAACGGTGAAGGTGCCGCCCCCTCTGTCATTGAACACCTCAGATGCCACGTTCATCGCTGATCGCGGCATCTATGATGGCTATTGAGGGCTCTCAGGGGTTTAATCTGTTTAAAAAAAAATCAAAATACTCACCTTATCCATTTGATCGTGAAGAGTCTGCCGCGGCCATCTTGATTGAAGATCCAGCGCAAAATCTTGTGCGATGGGTGATGATGTTATCACATTGATGCGTGGGATCTTCAATCAAAATGGCCACGGCACACTCTTCACACGCAAATGGATGAGGTGGGTATGATTTTTTCTTTTTTGGCCGACATTTTAGGGAAAATGTATTCGTTACCGTGAAGCACGAGGAAATTCAGCTTCACTGTGAATTTCATTTTTCCTGAAATCCGTATCGAAGTCCACTTTGGGAACTTTGATTCGCTCAATGCCAATTGCCAATGATGCATGTAGAAATCATCTTGCATTAAATGGGTTATCCAACCCCTATAATGCCCCCCACAATGCCCGGGCCCCTCATACAGATTATACTTACCCCGCTCCCCAGCACTCTCCTGGTACCCGCACAGCCTCCTCCGGATCTTCGCGTTCTGCAAATATCCCGCAACAGGGGGTTATAGGGGTTGGGGGGAGGCAGCCAATAGCTAACTAACAGCCTGTTATTGGCTGCCCCCGATTGCCGGATGTTTTGATCCACTAGACGGGGAGATGCAGCGATGGCCATCACAAGCGACACGGGTGCCAGGGAACATATAACCTGTATGGATAACTCCTTTAAGGGGTTTATATAGAATATTAAAATTGTATTACGACCAAATGAAACTTCAGCTATGGTCAGCAGCTCCGGTAGATGAACTGGCGGCATTCAGCGGATCACCAGTGTAACTGTCATGAATAAGGGTGTATACTGTATATAATGTATTTCAACAAAACCAAATATAATACATGAGTTTTTTGCATCGAAAAAGCCATCGTATTTCACCCCTTCCATTGCAAAGGATGAAATCCGCTGTATAAATCGGCATCCTGCAGATTTCAGATCTTCACTGCTGCACCTTTTCTGCTGCGTTTTTTTGTATTTGCAATGGGCGGCCTTCCCCCCAGGGCCCTCCTATAACGCGTCCCAGGTGTGATATAGTGCGGCCTAAAATGTCTCTTTATATGTGTCATGGTGCTCCTACCTGGATACAGCTGGACCCCAGGCTTTAGCTGCGAAGCAATAAATAGGGGCAATAATTGAGGGATTGGAAAGGACTTGAGTCCAGACCTTGAGATGAAGTTCAATGGCAGCTTTACTTGAATAAACGTTTCTCCAAAACAGTTTCAGGCTTTGTCTTGGTTCCAAAACCCCATATGCTGTAGCACATTTATTAAGGACAGTAGCAGGGTGTAGGAGTGGCATCAGCACTTGGGGGTGTTACATATGCAGTGTGTGAATGAGAATTCAGACATTCTCATCCACTTTCTGGTACTGTTCAACAAAGGGGCATAACTATAGGGGAAGCAGCTGCTTTGGGGCCCCAACTCAGAAGGGGCCCACCCAGGAGGAATTACTTAAAGATTTTATTGTCAGGGCCCCCTGTTCAAAAATTTGCATTTCTAGTTATGCCACTGGTACAACACGATTGCAGGATGATACCTTTTACTTACCTTACACTGATACATTGTAACAGTTGATCAGGGCAGGAAAGAGAATTTTCCGGCAGATGTTTTGGATTGTCTAGACTAGGAATCAGCAACCTTCGGCACTACAACTGTTGTTAAACTACAACTCCCAGCATGCACACTTACTCAGCTATTCTTGTAACTCCCCTAGAAGTGAATGGAAGATTCTGGGAGTTTCAGAACAGCCGGAGTGTTGGAGGTTTGCTGAACCCTGGTCTAGAATGGATACAATTGTGACACAGCTCTGTATGTCGCAAATCTAGGCAATCTCAATATACAGAAGACTGGAAAACACGTTTTGTTCACACGCTGGACTCCTCTGCCTTGTATACTGTTGTATCAGCCTAAATTGTTAGAATGTGTATGTAATAAGCAAAAATATTCACTAAATCCGAAGACTGTCTATTTAATGAGATGCTCACAAGAGCAGGAGGCCGTGCGGTAAGCTGACACCTGAGGAGCACGGTTTGTTATTGTGCGGCTATATTAGTGACTGATTCACGATGACTCGGTTTTATAGGTTATTTATGACTTATAGTCAGCATGACAACTCATCAGGCAGAGCGCCCCATAAACCTGTACAAGGTCACCGGAAACCGGTGCTGGATTTAGGATCTTTAACGTGTTTTCTATTTAAAGCCTTGTTTTTACCTATAAAAAGTCTTAAAATATTTCACCTGTAAAAATAATATTATAGTGATGGATGTGACCCTCTCACCAGGAGATGATATGGAGATGAGAGAAACGTCGCTGTAGATCTGTTGTAACTGGAGAAAAGGGGTTGTTCACCCCTGGGGATCTTTTCTACAGACCCCCCCCCCCCCCCAGCTTACCTGAAGGGGTTGTTCACCCCTGGGGATCTTTTCTACAGACCCCCCCCCCCCCAGCTTACCTGATGCTGCCGCTCTGAAAGTCCCAGGACTCCCTGCGTCAACATCCTGATGTGTCACATAACCCAAACTGGATGTTGACGTGGGGAGACCTGGGACCTGCAGAGCGGCACGATGGAGCCGGAACCCAGCGGAGGGGATCAGGTATGTATGATTACCATGCGGGTCTGGTCATGCTAGGGGGTCTCTGTTGAAATGGTCCCCAGGGCTAAACAGCCCTTTTAAGTTGGTAATCTTTTTAAATAAAAAATTAGCTAAGTTTCAAATACTATTTTTGCAGTTCTAGAATAGATTTTTTTTAAAATCTACGGATGTGTAAGGAAAGGATTAGACACATCTGTTTATTTGGCCACAGGTCAGATTTGCCAACCAGAGGATCCCCCTGTCACCAGGGGCGTACCTATAGGAAGTGCAGAGGTAGCAGCCGCTACCGGGCCCAGGAGCCTGAGGGGCCCAAAGACCATTGTGCCACATAAGAAGACACCAGTATTATAGAAGGTGCATGCTGATCAAGTTACATCTCTGGGAAGGGAAGTGGTTAGGTCAAGAATTTGGCACGGGGGTGGGGGGGTGCCATTTTAATTTTTGCCTCAGGCAGCACGAAGGCTATGTGCTTCTCTGCCCCTGGCTACAAAGCAATTGTCACGCTTTGGTGTTGCAGGGAAACCCACACCGAACGTAGGAGGCAAAGGGTGAGGGAAAAAGGCCTGGAAACTAGGGAAGGGAGCAGGTCACCTCCTAGAGAAATCCTAATAAAAGTCCTGACTGACTGCGTGTATGAACTGACCCCAGAGGTAAGTCCTAACTCACCCTGTAGGACCCTGGTACTAATGTCAGGACAAGAGACAACCTGTTCCTCCAAATGGTAGGACGAACAGGAGTCTCCCTCAGGCCCAAACACAAATGACAAGCAAAAGAGCAACTCAAGAAAACCCAAACAATAAACGAAAGGGGAAGAAGACACTTAACCCCTTCCCGACCAGGGCCGTAATAGTGAATTCTGACCACGGCATCTGAGCGCGCTGAAAACCGAAAGCGCACGCTTCCGGTGGTGCTCCGGATCCCCCATGCAGCGATCGGAGGAGACGGAGCTTGTGTGCAGCAGCCCCTGTCTTTGTGAATGACAGGAGGCTGCTGCATAGTATTTCCTATGGAGCCTTTGCCTGTAATGGGGCTCCATAGGAAACAAGCAACTTTCTCAGACTCCAATGCTAATGCATTGGAGTCTATGAGAAAAGCAATCTAATGATTGCATATTATAGTTCCCGATGGGAACTATAAAAAAGTGTAAAAAAAAAAGTTTTTAAAAATAGAAAAATATAAAAATTCAAATCACCCCCTTTTCCCAAAATAAAAATAAAAGAACAATTTTTTTTTTTAAAATACACATCATGGGTGTCGCAATGTGCAAAAACGCCCATAGTATAAAAATATAAAAATATATTCCCTATACAGCAAAATGGAAAAAAAAGTCCAAATAGCCGAGTTGCCGTATTTGGTCGCTTCATTTTCTGCAAAAATTTTATAAAAAGTGATCAGAAAGTCATACACAGATATCAATGAAAAGATCAGATCGCCCTGCAAAAAATGAGCCCCCATACAGCTCTGTACACATAATTACAAAAAAGTTATATGGGTCAAAATATGGCGCAAAATGAAAATACAAAAAAAAAAAAAACCTATGGGGGTGAAAGGGTTAACTTTAAATGGCTATGGAAGCACAGGAACTCTGCCGAGATCCAAACACCAGCAATCCACAACAAGACTGAAGCTATAAACCACACAGCATGGTGGGAGAATCCACAATAAATAGGGAAGGTTAAATGATCACATAAGCAACACCTGAGGCAAGGGTGTGGTCATTACCAGAAACAACACAGACACGAATTGATCCACAAGGAGCCTGTCAGATCAAACCACGTGTTGCCAGTCTCACTGATCTCCTGGCACCTGTCATGGGAACGTCCGAGACAAAAATGAGGGAAAGGGGGCTGAAGCTGAACTCTTGTACCAGGGCCCATGAGCCTGTAGCTACGCCCCTGACTGTCACCCCAGGTTCTCATACAACAATTGACCTTAAAAATGTAGCAATAGACAACCACTTTTAAAGAGGAGTTCTGTTGAGCAAGCCTCCCATTTGTCAACTACCTGCACGGACTGAGTCACGTGTCTGCGGACTCAGGCAATGACTGGACTCAGCGGTGACATGTCCCCAAGGGGTCTGTTACTGCTGGGTCACAGGCCTCTTGGGGGCATCACCGCTAAGGCTAGTCACTGGCACATTTAACTCTATCCATGCTGCAAATTGACAAATAGGGACTCAGAGTTCAATGTAGACAGAATAGGAGCCAGAACCAGTGCCGGGGAGCATGCAAGTAAAGATTTCTTCACAGATCCTGCTGGCAAGGGGGTTGGGGGTAGAATAAAAAACAACAATCCTGGATATCTCCTTCCAGTCTCTGTTTACAATGGTGTTGTTGTCATTCCATTGTGCTAGGAATGAATCAGTGAGAAAACCCCTTAGTAGGCCTTTCCTGTGCAGAGATGCAGCAATGGGCCCTTGGCAGTCTATGGACATCATATTAAGGTCCTGTATGAACATTTCCATTGGCATCCTGATTTACCTAATGACAAAGACCATCAGTCAGGTTCAGTTGGGTTTTATTCTGCCTGGTTTCCATTGCATTTGATGGGAAAAAAGTGTAGTCACTATACAAAATTCTAATGGACCCCACTTTGGAGGTGACCCTGGTGGCATCAGAACAAGGGAAGGGCATGAACAATCCACACTGACATAACACTGATCATAATGGGACTTGTACAGTACTTCATATTACCAGCACCAAACTAAAGCTCGTTTCACATGGAAAATTTCAAAAACGTACAGTATTGATCACTCAAAGGTCAGTTGCATTATTTATGATGGTATGTTGTTGTCACCTGCTGGTGGTAGTATGTTGTAGTGGTAATGGTGGCATTGCTCATGGGAAGGCTGTACCACTGCCACAAGGCTAGTGGGGATGTCCTCAGTTGCCACTTTTGAAGTTTTGAAAAGGTGGGTATATCACTCCAGGCTTGGCAGCATGGTAACACAGAAGCAGGATGCCATGTGACCCACCTGAGTGGAGCCTGTCATCCCTATTCCTGCCAAAATTAGTATGGGGCCTAAGAGCACAAGACCAAGCATACCCAGGAAAGAGATTGCCTGAGGAGCAGGTTGAGATTTTGAATCCTACATGTTAGGCTTGATTAGAGGCGAATTGTCCTGTAGGTGCGCCTACGATCTGCTATGGCTTTGATCTTGAGGAAGCCACCATTATCTTATGAAAGTTGTGTTACATTCCATCTATGAACCTCCTGACTGAGAAGTACTCCAGAATGTTTACCTCCAGTTGCTGTGTTCAATAACATTCAACTGTATTGACCTAAGTGTCTTCAATTCTCGCACCACCCCAAACCCTTCTCGTTTGCCCACAACATTATCTGTGGTTGCTTTGTAGATTATGGAGAGGGAACCATGGCTCCTTTGTCATTGTCTGCTACAAGGAATGACCAAGAGGAATGACCAAGATTTTGAATATTTGACTGCTGCTTTATATAAAGTTTAATGTGTTTTTGCATCTTGCCCATACTGTGATACTATGGACATATGCCTTCCTGGTCTGACCACTGACTTATGTTAGACATGGATGATGCATATGTTATAGTTCCCAGGAGGTCCTAGCAGGGGCGGATAGGACATAGTCTTTACAGGGAAATTTCCTGGTGGGCCGATGCCTCCACACATCCAGCCAGTGGAAGTTTTTGGGGATGTATTTTGTGCTGCTGGCAGTATTTTGCAATGGACTGTGATATTCGGCTCTGTTGGAGTGGCATAATGTGCCACAATATGGTACTGCTGGCCCTGCCTTCCATCAGTTTGGATCTGACTACAAAACGGGGGCCACTTTTGGTATTATTTCCAGGGCCACTTAAAGTTCCCAGTCCGCCCCTGGGTCCCAGGATCAGTAACACTGGGAAACCTGTTCCTCTGGAAGTCAGAACCAAAGTGCATATTGTCAAAAAAGAGTGAAGGCTTTAAAATAACTCCTATAAAAAAACGTTAGTCATTGCGCTGCAGAATTATTTTTTAATCCCCCACTATTAATGTGGGGTTAGGCTGAAATGACTGACATTCCTCCAGATTTCAGTATTCTCTAGCCATGTTGTATATAATGAGAGGAATATAAATGTGAGATATCAGCCGGAGCACATCAGAGATTCAACAGTCCAACTGAGGTCACTGCCTCCACCTGTGGAATAAACCAGCAATGGATAAAGGACCTCCTGTGTGCACAGCTGGAGTATGGCTTCTAGCGGCTTATATCATACTCACTCTACAAGGAGCAGGTCAGTGCAAAGTCTGTCTCAACTATTCCATATTAGTCTCATAATTTTCT
Source organism: Bufotes viridis (assembly GCA_033119425.1). NCBI lineage: Eukaryota > Metazoa > Chordata > Amphibia > Anura > Bufonidae > Bufotes > Bufotes viridis. The sequence continues at coordinate 20,751,261 of CM065597.1, forward strand.
TTCTTTCTTTTCTTTCTTTCCTTTTCAGTTTATCATTATAATTGCAGTGAGGAGTGAATTGATGAAGTCAATCATTCTGTGGTATAACAGGTGTCAATATTGGCCCTTATTTAATGTAGGGAGACAAATGGTGCATACAGTATGTTAGTTATAGTGCATTTCCTTCTGAAATACTTGGGGAAATGGGTTGTTCCATATGTCCTTTTGATGAAGAACATACTTTGGTTAAAAAGTTGATTGCAGTGGGAAAAACATATAGAGAAGTGCAACAAACTGGCTGCTCAGCTAAAGTGATCTCAAATGCCTTAAAATGGCAACCAAAACCTGAAAGATGTGGAAAGAAGCTGGTTACTAGTGTTTGGATGGATTTAAGAATTGCCAAATTGCCACCTCCAGAAATATCAAAGAAGGTCTGAAGTTACCAGTGAATCCTGCTACAATCAGAAGACAATAAAGTGAAGTCAAGTTACCAGCAAAAACTCCCTGCAAAGACCTGTCCTGAATGGGTTAAAATTTACCAAGGAACACATAGAATGGCCCAAAGAGAAATGGTGCAACATTTTATGGAATCATGAAAGCAAAATGGTTCTTTTTGAGTCTAGTGGCCGCCGATAGTATGTCAGATGCCCCCCAAGTACTGAATTCAAGCCACAGTACATTGTGAAGACGGTAAAGCATGGTGGTGCATAAATCATGATATGATGTTTCTCATACCGTGGTATTGGTCCTATTTATTGCATATGAGGGATCGTGGATAAGATTGAATATATCAAAATACTTGAGGAGATCATGTTGATCTATGCCGAAGAAGAAGTGCCCTTGAAAATGGTGTTTCAACACAACAATGACCCAAATACACCAGTAAGCAAACAACATCTTGGTTAAAGACAAACAGGATTAAAGTAATGGAGTGGTCGGCCCAATCTCAGCCGCAATCTCTTACAGAACTTGTGAGGTGCATAAAAAATGCGTTTTATGAAGCAAAATCCCCAAAAGCCGAAAAATTGCAGAATGCAGTCCACTCATCCTGGACTGGAATACTTGCTTCAGAGGGGCATGAAATTGGTCGACTCCATGCAACACAGGTGTCAAGCAGTTCTCAGAGACAATAATGACGCCACTAAATAGTAGTTCAGTAATTCAAAGTGAAGTGAAATCTCAAACATTTTATACATTGCATTTTTGAGTTTTTAAGAAAAATGGAATTGAATGTGTATGATTTCCTGTGCATTTAGGGAATAATGTTATTATAATGATTTTGCCATTTATTTGCGTTTTTAAACTCACTGCTATTTTCTTAATATTACTGTATCTCTCATCTATCCACCATCATCTATCTATCTATCTATCCATCTATCTATCTATCTATCTATCTATCTATCTATCTCTGCATATCTATCTATCTCTACATCTATGCACCATGAATCAAAATACATTTGAACTGTTTTCTCAATTTGTCTTCTCCAGATGCTCAGACCAACACAACAGCAGGTGAGTGTAGAGGTTTACGTTGTGTATCTTCTATCACAATATTTTAGTACACAATGAGGATTTGTTATAAAACCCGGCCATGATGCTTTGTCAGACCCCCACCCATCATATACTGGTGACCTATCCAGAGGACAGGTCTTAAGTAAAAAAAAGTCTTGGAAAATCCCTTAAAAAATATCAAAACCGTGGCCTCTTCACACCATCTTAGATATTAGGCGGAGCCGGATCCCTAACTGCACAGAGTTGTTTTCAAGATATGTACTAATCCTGAGGAAGGCACTGGTCTGTAGACTTGTGTCATTTTGTTACTTAAGATCCCTTTACATGGGCCGAGAATCATAAAGATAATCGACGCTAACAAGCACTTATAGAAATGCTAATTAGTGATCATCTGGAATTGTAAATGTACGACCGATTATGCGAAACGCTCATTTACCGGGTAATCCAATCGTTTGTGCGCATAAAAAGTCCACGTTTCCCGACAGCGGATCGTGCTGTGTAAACATTGTTTTCCTCTCTGGAGAAAATATTGTATCTAAAGGTCCCTTTACATGGGATGATGTACAAGTAGATTGTTGTGAAGGAAGCGTTCCTTTCCAAAATCTGCTGATCGCTAGCAGAGGAGATCGGTAAATTTATATGTACCAATCTCCTCCAGCTCTTTCAGAGTATGGGGAGGAGCGATCGCTAATACCATCTCTCTATCCCAGAGGGAATTGTTTCCCCGAAGGGGATTGTGTTTACACAGCACGCTCTACCACCGGGAAACGAGGATTTTTGTGCTGCACTAACGATCCAATTACCTGATTGGGTAATCAGTGATAAATTTACAGCTCCAGATCATTGCTATCGAGCATTACTATGAGGGACCATTACTCATCATTAGAATACATGATAAGAGGACAATGTCAGTCAGCTGCTTCTAAAGCCAGCAAGATATAGTCCAGTGTTAAAAAAGTCATGGACTCATGAATGAGGAGCAATATTTTATCAAACTGAGTTCGTCTAAATGTTTTTATTTTCTCCCTTCTTTCTCCTGGTCAAACCTGAAGAATGGATATGTTTTGGTCTATATAGCAGTTGGCTATATGGACCAATTGTTTTTACATAGATAAATAATAATCCAGCCATAATTATGACTCAGAGGTCCAGAGGGGAAAAAAATGACATTTGGAGCTGTCTTGGAACTAGGGTCTGTTTTTTTAAATCAAAATCTATTAGACTTTATTGATGTGGGAATTGGGACTTGGCAATAATTTTCTCTGATAGGTCCCAAGGAACCCCCAGTCCAACCCTGATTATGAGTCATGAAATTCATTCACTCCATCCCATACATGCAATCTAATATGTAGTATGAAGCTACGGTATTTTTAAATCTGTGACTTCTGGCCCCATCACTGGTCCCTTAAGCACTTCACTGCGTGTCTTGTACACGGTCTAGCCCCATGGCGCTGCCTAACATTGTACTATTTTCATTCTTCTTGTAGGTCCACTTGTGCCAGGATGGGGAATCGCTCTTTTAGTATTGATGTCCCTATTTCTTGCCGGAATCTTGTTCTGCCTCTGTTGTGCGGTAAGAGCCTGATAATCTGAACATTTATGATTAGAGATGAGCAAATTTGGGAAATTTAGAAAATAGTAAATTTCCTCCTACAGAGATATATTTCTTATATTTCTTATTTCTCTATAGCGGCCATGACCCATCATTGAAAGGGTTGGCAAATTTTCCCAGGTTCCCTCATCTCTCTTTACAATCTATATCTGGTTTTATAGGAATTTTTTAATAGACAATGTTTTCTTTTTTTTTCAGCCTTTATGCTGCAGAAACATTGAAGGACAACATGGATTATCCTCTGCTATCAATAGGTTGAAATGCTGGGAATGATGGGCTTGGGATGCATCTGGGGTTCACAGTCTGTTTCTTGATATCTTGGTATTTTTATTGTCTTTGTCATACATTTCCAAATAGAGCCCCTATATAATAATAAATTGGCAATAGGTTATCCTTGACGAAATCTAAAAAGACCCATACAGACCTCTACAGTGAAGTCCTACGCCCTTGACCCCTCTCAGAGGTTTCTGTTTCTATAAATTTAGTGCAAAATTTCAAGCAAAGGGCCATTCAAATGATCTTTGATTAGACTGTGTCATCAAATTTCCAGTGGGGTTTCCTAATATAATCTTCAACCTTTCAAAAGATCAATTTTTGACATAAAACCGTGATTCAAATATTTGACTTGTAATACCCTACCAGACCACATGGAATTCTGTTAATAGGAACCCTGTTTATGATCTATAGAGGACACATAGCAGTGTTATGCAGAGAAGTATAGTGCACTCATATATTTTGCAGTAAATTGCCCAAAACTAATTGTCCTGCCTAACACAAACCATCATCAACAACCTCTAATCTGAAAACCCAACAGTGGATATTTCTAGGGGAAGAGTAAAGGGGTTTCCCAGGCTCCTGATATTGATGATCCAATCAGTGAGGATCTGATACCCAGGCCAGCACCCCCATCCATTGGCTGTTACCTGCAGCCTGGAACTAGCACTTTGAATGGAACAACATGCACAGCTCCATTCAAAGTGCTGTGGTCATGTTGGGTTACTGCAGCTCAGATGACATTCACTTTAGTTGGAGATGAGCTGAAGTAACTTGGCACAGCCACTATACTTTGAATGGAGATCTGCTTCTTGTTCTATTCTAGATCTGCAGGAAACAGCTTATCATCTGGGGTGTGGGGTGTGAGACCCTCAGCAATTAGAGAATATTGTTCTATTCTAGGGCTAGGTCATCGATTTTAGAAGCCTGGGAAACTTCTCTAAGCTGGCTATTGATTTCTCCTTTAGTGGCTAAAGACATCAGGCTGATGTCATAGCTTCCATTTATACAAAAGGCCAAATACGTTGTACATGTAGCAGTGGCCAGTGGGTCTCCATGGCTCTACTATTCTTGCATCAAAAGTGATGGAACTTCAAATGGAGGCAGTGTGAACAAAGCCATGGAGGTCTTTAAGATGAATCCTTCTTTCCTCTCATCCATATGTGCCCTAGTAACTGCAAACAGGCTGGAGTTGTCCTGATGGGATAACCCTTTAATGTGTGTAAAACTTCATGGTAGATGTTGATTCAGTACATACATTTTCAGGAACAATATCCTGAACAACGACCAAATCAGTTAGAAATTCTCCTCTTGGTCTATTTATGCTATTTTATTTCCCTCCAGTCTATCTATTTTTCTGTTTCCTATCTGTGTTTTCTTCAAAACACTGTGGATCCAACACCCTGGTATTTGCAATTCTGGTCTAGGCCTAAATTATTATTACTGTAGTATTCTGCTTTTTGATTATCAGTCATCACATCTTTGGTATGCTTTATTAGGTTCTGCGTGTATTATATTACCACATAGGTTCTGCATGTATTATATTACCACATAGGTTCTGCATGTATTATATTTACCACATATAAATATTTATATATGTATTCCGCCCACCATCATGTTACTGTGTAATAAATATAAAATTAGACAATACGGAGTCTTCTTCGTGTGTGTGTTTTTTTTTTCTTTAAACTTTGTTCATTTAACCGGTGACATTTTGATTGCGTGTGTTGGTAAGAAAACCATTGGCACTACTGGGTTGCGTCTGTCTGTGTGGAGGCCTCTCGGTGCATTACACGAAGAGCACGTTGAGTTTAATAGGCACCCACTAATATTTAATTTCTCTTGTGATGGCACTGTAGAGGAGTAAATGCAAAGTATGTCCTCAGATCGTCCACAGAATAACTTTTTTGGGGCATCCTTCTAACAAAAAGGGATTGTTTGAAGGGAATTTTTGATCCCAACGGTATAAAATGTATTGCAATTGCTCATATGAAAAGGTTTCTGTAATTTATTCATCAATAGTTTCTTTGTCCACTTTGGCTTCCACAATCTAATTTGGTTGAAGCACACAGACCAGTTTAATTAAATGAGTTGTCTGGCTTAGGCTTCGTTCACGTCACTGCTCAGACTAAAACGGAGCAGGAGAACGGAAAGGACGGAGAAGGCTCATAACTGACACCAAACTGAGACGAACGGAACCTAAGGACCCCATAGACTATAATGGGGTCCGTTATGTGTCCGCTCAGAAGATGATTTTTAAGCGGAGACAAAAGTCCTGCATGCACAACTTTTGTCTCCGCTTAAAAATCATCTTCTGAGCGGACACATAACCGACCCAATTATAGTCTATGGGGTCCTAAGGGCTCCGTTTGGCTCAGTTTGGTGTCAGTTATGTGGCTTTTCTGTCCTTTCCATTCTCCTGCTCCTAAACGGAGCAGGAGAACGGAAAGGCTGAGCGGTGATGTGAACGAAGCCTTAGTAAACCCAATTTAAATACCCTATTTAGAAATCTAAGGTTAGTAGAGGGGTCCCTAATTCAAGACCCTCATTTACCTGTCACAGTAGAGAGCAACTGAGCATCTCTTGCTCTTGAAGACTCATCATGTCCGTTCATGAAATGAATTGTCTATGGATTTGAATAGAAACTGTGTAATTCTTAATTTCCCCTGTGGTGTCACTGTTGAGAAATTGATCACTTGATGTTGATTGCTGGCAGTGAATCAAAGGGAGAACCAGTCATCAGTTTATTGTGTATGTGTGTTGCGGGGGGGTAGGGGGGGTGGCGAAATTGTGACAGAGATTAATTCTGCAAAGGTGACAAACTCCTTAAATCAGTAAGTTCTTGACTTGTGGAAAAAATTGAATACAAAGAGGAAAACTCCACTCAGTAGATTAAGGAGATAAATAAGACACTATAGGAATTTTTATGGGGTCACTTTTTGGGGGGCTCTTCCACTGCCACCTATTGAGTCATATCTATTATTATATGTAAATGTGAAACAGTTTTAATTTTCCAAATTGTTAGAAGTCCTGGTATTAGCAAATGTTTTCAAATTATTACTACCGCTATTTATATGAACTACTCTACTGTATGTTAAGACTAATACTAATCAATATTATTTCTCATTATTATCATTTGTCATTTTTAATAATATGGTTATATTATTATTAGGATTATTATTATTATTAGTATTAATATATTCCTACATAATATTACTATATACTAATAGTAAAAATACTTTTAGCAATGTGATGCCACTTTTAGATGACCATTTTTAGTTGTACTTAGAAACATGGTAAAAAAAGAGCATAAGTAGTCAGGATGTAAGGGTGGGTTCACATCACATTTTATATCTCCATTTGACGAATAAGTTAGAAAAAAAAGGATACAAAAACGCAGCACGCCACATTCTTTACAATGAAACTCAATGTCAAAGGCATCCGTTTAAAGTATACATTTTTTGTATACGTTAAACGGAAGGAAAAAACTTCATGTGAACCCACCCTAAACAAGTCCATCTAGTGTCTTACAGTATTGATCCAGAAACAAAGTACAACTAAGTTTATAAAGGAGCTGCTATTTCTTCTTATTGTAGGCACCTCTATAGGTACCCTGACATATCAGAGAGCCATTCAGATCTTCCATTGGGCTTCGGTTATCATTATTAGAGAAATATTACCATGACCACGGACATGTAGTAAGGCTGACTAATCAGCCTGCATTTGTGGGAGGGGCGGAGGCTCTTCTTAAACAACCCACTGCTTTACTACTGGGTGTGTGTTCTTCAGGTGCCCCACCCTCCCTCCCTTCTCTTTTCATTTCCACAGGGTATGCCCCTTTTCTAGGCCTACCCACGGCTATGGCTAAGGGCACACTTCAAGCCATTAAGTTAGGTTAGCTAGCACATGGCTAGCCGGGTTAGGTCGTTCTTGATGTTTATCTCCCTAGGGTTCATCAAGCATCGTTGGCCATAGCCATGACCACAACTGTTTTTTAGTGTATATTTCCTTTATAGGAGTTAGAGGATACGCCTTCAAACCCCATAACTTAAAAGGGTTGTCCAGCCTTTTAAAAACAATGACATCCTCAAAATAGACCATCATTAGCTGATCAGTGGGTTTCCAGCACCCAGCACCCCTGTGGATCAGCTGTTTGGTGTAGCTCCGTCACCACGAAGTCATTGCCGGAGCTACACAGCCCCATCAACATTGTCATGGTGGGAGGGAGCTACTACAGTGCTGCTGCCTTTGAATTTAATGACTTTGACTCTTTATGCAAATGAGGGCTTCAGTGCACTGAGAGGTATGGCAAGTACTGGAAGGTTGAGGAGATAAAGTCATGTCCATTGGTACCCTGAAGCTGCCAGTTGCATAAGAAACAAAATTCTTTTTTTTCCTTAAGAACGCACAACCAATTTCCACAGGATGGGTATTATTTTAGTCATTAGGATCAACCCTACCTGGCAGTATGCCTAGTTTAGTATGGTTCAGTCACATAGTATCCTGCTGCTGGGACCCACCTGCAGCTTTAAAGAGGTTTTCCGAGATTACCACTTGGAACCAAACCCGAGTTCTGGAAATGGTTTTTTACTGTACAATTTAATTTACGAAGTTATTACCCGAAGTCTCGCGAGACATCGCAAAGTCATAACTTCGGCTCATCGGAGCCAATACATTCTAATAATGTATGGAGCTCCTGCTCCATACAGTATTGGAATGAAGATTTATGCGAATCGACTTGCTCATCCCTAGTCATTAGTAGAGATGAGCGAATTTGTCAAAAACACTGTGCCTTGCAGTAACATGCATAGGGAGTCTGCTTTGGTAGTGAAATAATACTGTGAGTCCGTATGACATGCAGATGACAGGCATCCCTCTTAGAATCACTTATTTAGGCAGTCACAGGGCCAAAACTAACCAAATAACTCAAGTATGAACTCAGCCTTACAGGTCAATGTTAGTGTCAAGAAGAAGCGCACTCCTTTTACACCATCATCAGCCTACAGAACCTGTTCTATTAAGCACTTTTAAAAGTATAGCCCCCCCTGACAGAGTGGAGAGGATGTCAGCAGTAAGTTTGTGTTGACGTCACTGATTATTTTACCCTTTCTTTGATCTGTCAAAACAATAGCCTCCCTAAAAACGGATCCTGTTTGTTGAGCATTTGCCTTCACTCGGTCAGCATTTGGTCAGTAACCCATTAGTATTGCTAAAGCCAAAAAAAACAAACAGGAGTGGATCCAAAACAGAGATGACACGTGAACCGAATATTTGCATGTCTTCTGTGTGTACCCACTCCTGCTTTTGGCTACCAAATCCCAAGCCAATTCTGATGGGACCGTACAGGCCTTACAGCTGTACACAGAGAGGATCCATTGTGCGTCTCATTTTTCCTTTCTTCTGACAGATCAGAAAACGGGTCAGATAAAAGATGATGTCAACCAAGCCAAAAAAATAATAATAGGGGCCCAGTTGTGAAGTAGGGAGGGTGGGAACAGCATGAGAAGTCCACAAAGTGGCCCTGTGACATAGTTGGGAGGTGGCGGCAGCATGAAGAGGCCACAAATTGGCACAATGACAAATTGTGGATGTGGCAGCAGCATGAGGAGGCCACAGAGTGGCACGACGACGAGAGATTGTGGAGATGGCAGCAGCATCAGGAGGCCACAGAGTGGCACGAGGACGAGAAATTGCCACAGAGGCCACTTCGTCTATTCATTTATAGGGAATATGGGACAGAACAGAAGGTTAAAATTTCTAAACTTTATAAAGTGTTGCTTAAAACATGATTTAATAATACAAGTTCTCCGACACAAAAGGCTGGGCAAATTGATTGTCCGGGAATTTCCCTCGAAGATTTGGATAATATATTGGTAAATTTAAGTTTACTTTCTCATAATTTCAATCAAGTTTTGGTTCAATGTAATATTTAATAAATTTTATTAAAAAAATTAAGTGTTTTTTTCTAAGACAGGAGAGAATCGGCCGGTCTTCTGTTTATTCAACGACGTAGTTGCGATGGAGAAAGCGGCTCCTGGGGCACTCCAGAATGACGTCAGAGCGCCCCATGCGCATGGATCACGTGATCCATGCAATCACGTGATCCATGCGTGTAGGGCGCCCTGACGTCACTCTGGAGCGCCCCGGGAGCCACACGGATGGTAAGTATACTGCTACCCCGCTCTCCACTACATTTTACCATGGCAACCAGGACTTTAGCATCCTGGCTGCCATGGTAACAATTGAGAAAAAGCTAAATGTCGGATCCGGCGATGCGCCGAAACGACGTTTAGCTTAAGGCCGGATCCGGATTAATGCCTTTCAATGGGCAATAATTCCGGATCCGGCCTTGCGCCAAGTGTTCCGGATTTTTGGACGGAACAAAAAGCGCAGCATGCTGCGGTATTTGCTGCGTCCAAAAAACGTTCCGGTCCTGAACTGAAGACATCCTGATGCATCCTGAACGGATTTCTCTCCATTCAGAATGCATTGGGATAATCCTGATCAGGATTTTTCCAGCATAAAGACCCGACGACGGAACTCTATTCCGGGAAAAAAAAACGCCAGTGTGAAAGGACCCTAAGACAGGAAAGAATTGGCCGGTCTTCTGCTTATTCAACGACATGGTTGCAATGGAGAAAGCATTCCAAAGAACTATTTCTCTTCACCGGGACACAAATCCTGTAAAAATTGATGCAACTGCGGTATTGTCTGCTCATCAAGCCAGATACTTCCGAGGGAACCTGCCTGGCATGAACAGGCCTCTAGTAGCTACAGACAATGAGAAGACAAAGCTTCAAGATCGCTTGGAGCCCGGAAGAGTTGCAAAGTTCATCAAGATTCAAACCATAACTACTTCCCCCTGGTCTCTTCGTCTGGGAAAACATCACAAGTTCCCAGTCATCAGGGATGGGAAGAAGGACATCCTGTGGTGCACAGAGATGGAAAGGGTCTTTGGATTCCCCCGTACTATACGGACGTCTCAGAAATGAACCGCTGCTCCCAACAGGGAAGTTCATGGAGCGTCCTGGTCATCCGGCATCTATTCACCCCGCTGAAGGATTATTTTGAAAGTGTGTGGAAGCCACATGGGGCCCCCACGCTCCAGATTTTTCATGGAGACAACGGATTTTATAATATAACATTATTATATAAAGAAAAAATAAAATAAAAAATAAAGCCCCTTCGTCATCCGGCTCCCAAGTGCGATCAGCTACATCATCATCATCTAATACTGTCTGCATGTCACTGATGTCCTCCTCAATGTTCCCTGTGTCAGGAGCCTGACCTCTCGCAACACCAGTTCCCACTCCACTCTCCTCATCACTACTTGCCCGCCTAGTGAAGGAAAGGACAGAGGCAAGTTGAGGACAGGTGAGGGCACAGGGCCTGCTCCTGGGCCATGCCAACTAAGGGTTGTGTCTGACGAACCCACTGACTCTTGGCTGGGGGTGTCTGATGTCACTTGCTATGAAGTCGAAGATCGAGTCAACCAGTCTAGAACTGCTTAGTTGCTGGTCACAACTAGTGATGAGCAGCAGGGGCAATATTGAAACTCGCAATAATTCATGAATATTTGGGCAAATATTCGTCATAAATTAGCGAATTAGAGATTTTGCCATTATTTTCTTGATTTCAAAAATCAGCAATTTAATATGCGCGTATTACGCACGCAATACAGGCGTGGGTCACTTTTGCTACATTTTTCAAGCTGCTAAAAGTTTCCTGAGACTGTAGAAAATGGTTGGCACGGCAGAACATTACAATAGCTTTATATGCAGATAGAGTGCTCCAATATATTTGTGATTGCGCAAATCAGCAATTAAGGATGCGCATATTTTGGCAACTTTTGTGAACTTGTGACATCACAGTACTATGTCTTTATGTATCTCTCTCAGAACTGCAAAAAACGTCAGAAAATGGCTGCTGGGGAGATTCTTATATAGTAAGGGGTAGGCAACTTTCCTATTGGTTTTAGGGATGTTGCTAAGCTCAGACAAAGACATTGCAGCCTTCTCATTGGCCCACAAGCAAGAAACAGGGAGGGATCATGGGTTCAGATGAAAAAAAATCTAGAATATTTGCGAATACAAATATATAGCACTATAGTCAAAATCTTCGCGAATTCTCGAAAAAGCGATATTCGCGATTAAAATTCGCGATTCGAGCATTTGCGCACAACACTATACACAACACGACCACTAGCTGACACTGGGAGAGCAGGCATCTCGAAGTGACCCCTGCTGCCACGGCTCTATACTCTGCTGCGAACTCTGCCTGCGCCAGAAACATTTAGGCCTCTGCCACTAACCCTGTGCAGGGCCTGGCACTTCTCTGTCTGAAATACTGTTAGAGCAAATAATCAAATGTTAGATCAAATATTTTTTATTTCGCTACTATTAGACGGAAGAGTGGGTTTTGGAATATATCAGTGCACCGCAGAACGGCAATTAGGCCCTAATTATTTTCAACTTTTACACAAAAGGCTATTCAACAGACAAATGCAAAGCTGAATGGAGAATATATTTTTATTTCACCACTAATACACAGCAAACTGGGCTTCAGAATATATCACTGCACAGCAGAACGTCAATTAGGCCCTAATTTTTTTCTACTTTTACACAAAAGGCTTTTCAACAGACAAATGCAATGCTGGACGGCGAATAAATTTTATTTCACCACTAATGCAAACTGGGCTTCAGAATATGTCACTGCACTGCCGAATGGCAATTAGGCCCACATTTTTTCCCACTTTTACACAAAACGCTTTTCAACAGACAAATGCAACGCTGGACAGTAAATATGTTTTTATTTTGCCACTAATACACACCAAACTGGGCTTCCCAATATATGAATCACAATGAGAATTAGGGGGCACACAAATATAAATATAGTGCAACAGTGGTTCAAGAAAGAAGCACAACACAAAAAAAGGACTAGAGCACAGTCAAGAGAACCACAGACACAGATGCACATGCCACCAGTATCAATGAATAAGAAAAGTTTTATTGAGACAACACCAACACATAAGCAGTGGCACATTAAAAATTGTATACAATGAAACCTGGTGCTGGCACAAAATATGACCAGCACCTAAAACAGAATCCATCTATGTCCTAACATAAGGACATACCATATGTAACCCAGCTACATTAGAATACATATCGGTATAAGTAAAGTATAATGTGGCATCAATAAAGACAAAATCAGGCACAAAACACATTCAAAACGAGAGCCCCCTAACCCGTGTGAGAGCTGGTATGGTGGACCTGTACCGTCTAAAAACGCCCCGGTGAACTCCGGCTTCCTCCGGCAATTAGGCCCACATTTTTTTCCACTTTTCCACCTTTTCAACAGAAAAATAAAACGCTGGACTTTGAATATATTTTTATTTTTCCACTAATACACTGCAAACAGGGCTTCAGAATATATCACTGCACCACAGAACGTCAATTAGGCCCATATTTTTTTCCACTGTTACACAACAGGCTTTTAAACAAATATATGCAATGCTGGAAGGCAAATATATTTTTATTTCGCCACTAATATTCTGCACCGCAGAATGGCAATTAGGCCCAATTTTTTCCCCACTTTTACACAAAAGGCTTTTTAATGGACAAATGTAATGCTGGGCGGCAAATATATTTTTATTTCACCAATAATACACTGCAAACTGGGCTTCAGAATATATCACTGCACCGCAGAATGGCAATTAAGCCCAAATTTTGTTCTACTTTTACACAACATAGTTTTCAACAGATAATTGCAATGCTGGACGGCGAATATATTTTTATTTCGCCACTAATACACGGCATACAGGGCTTCCGAACATATCACTGCACCGCTGAGTGGCAAATTTTTTTTTCCCCACTAATACACATAAAAAAGGGCTTTAAATCAGATAACTGCACCACTGAGCGGCAAATATTTATTTCCTTTTTCAACCAATACACGCAAAAAGGGCTTTAAAACAGATAACTGCACCACTAAGAGGCAAATATATTTTACTTTTGCCACTAATACATGACAAAAAGAGCTGTAATTCTTGCCCTTCACCACACAACGGATAATAAGCCCTTTTTTCCCACTATTACAAACAAAAAATGCTTTAGAACATATAACTGCACCGCACAAGGGCAAATAAAACATAGAAATATTTCCTTGTAGTAAACCCTGTTAATGGCTGTATCAAACAGCACTTGCACCCTAATAGGAATGGTTTGCTGGAATTACAGGGCTGTATAATGGCAATTTGTATCCCCAGTCAGTGCAGCAAGGTGAAATAGGATTGTTCCTATTCCCCAGGCTGTCAAATCCCCGACTGAACCCAGTTCAACACAAATGCTGTTGGAATGATTCCTCCCTATCCTTTCCCTACACCTTAAGTAATCTTTCCCTGCACTTGTAAATCGTTTTTTTTTTTCACCACAATCAAGTCTTTCCTATCACTGTCCCTAGCGCTTGCAGACACCTCTCTCCCTGCACTAAGCACGTTGGTGAATGGCAGAATATAAGATGTCTGCTGATTGGCTGCATGCATGTCAGTATGTGTGATCCTAGGTGCTCACAGGAGCGCTGGTGCCAAAATCTCTGAAAACCCCTTTGAAGCCGCTAGGGGTGTCCCAGCATTAGGATACCATGTGATTCATTTTTGGAAGACCTATGTTAGGGTCCTTTCACACTGGCGTTTTTCTTTTCCGGCATAGAGTTCCGTCCTCGGCGCTCTATGCCGGAAAAATCCTGATCAGGATCATCCCCATGCATTCTGAATGGAGAGAAATCCGTTCAGGATGCATCAGGATGTCTTCAGTTCAGGACCGGAACGTTTTTTGGACGCAGCAAATACCGCAGCATGCTGCGCTTTTTGCTCCGTCCAAAAAACCGGAACACTTGCCGCAATGCCGGATCCGGAATTAATGCCCATTGAAAGGCATTAATCCGGATCCGGCCTTAAGCTAAACGTCGTTTCGGCGCATCGCCGGATCCGACGTTTAGCTTTTTCTCAATGGTTACCATGGCAGCCAGAACGCTAAAGTCCTGGTTGCCATGGTAAAGTGTAGTGGGGAGCGGGGTAGCAGTATACTTACCATCCGTGCGGCTCCCGGGGCGCTCCAGAGTGACGTCAGGGCGCCCTACACGCATGGATCATGTGATCGCATGGATCACGTGATCCATGCGCATGGGGCGCTCTGACATCATTCTGGGCGCCCCGGGAGCCGCACGGACTGTAAGTATACCGCTCCCCCGCTCCCCACTACTACTATGGCAACCAGGACTTTAATAGCGTCCTGGCTGCTATAGTAACCTGAAAGCATTTCGAAGACTGATCAGGATCCTGATCAGTCTTCTAATGCTTTCAGGCGAATTGCGTTCTGGCGGATCCGGCGGGACGCAAGTGCCTGCCGGATCCTCAGAACGCAAGTGTGAAAGAGGCCTTAAAAAAAATCTTGTCCAAATGGACAACCCCTTTAAAACACAACAACCATGCCAAAACGCATATTGTTCTCTTCTTAATACTTCCCAGTGATATAAACGGTATAATTTTAAGACACGCATGTTTTTTTTTTTGTGAGTTTATGACCCTTTTCCTGCTCTCTTACATCTTCCTGCCTAGGTGATTCACGTGCATAATGAGGGATCTGTCAGTCATGCAGCACAGTTTATGCTTCGTCATTTATGAGTGCAGCCTCAGCCCTTATAAATGTGTCACCCCACCTTAAAGCATACAGAGGCCTGTCAATAAAGTGGCAAGAAAATATTAGTGATTCCGACCTCCTGTAAATTGGGACTGGTTCCTGTGCTGCATTCTTCCATTATAATTAAAATAGCAATGAAATGTTTGTCATACAGGATACAGCATAGTCCCCTATGAGATGGAGATAATTCCTTCTATAATCATTTACCCCTTTATGGGTTATTTCTGACCTTAAAATATCTGCTGGTTTCAAATCACTAAAAAAAACAACCTAGTACTGTATGTACTACAATTTACCCTTACCAATTCAGCATTGTCTGTCCCGTGGTCTTCCCAGCTGCATATTGATGGTGGTACTCCCAACAGTTGAATCACAACATTTAAGACTGCTATCCAGCAAGGGAACAAAACTTTGAAAATATAATTAAAGAGAATATTCAGAGGGGATTTTTTATTTTAAGAAAGGGAAAGGCCTGGAGATGCCTCCTGAGCCAATCACCAGCTGCATGGGTGACCCATTTTAGTCTTCCATTGGCTCAATGAGCATCTCCAGGCATTTCCTCATTGTGGAGGTGAGACCAAGAAGTGGAAATCAGGAGGGACCTGGAAAGTGTTGGAACAGGAGCAGTGAGGGATCAGTGAGGGTGAGCTCCCATTCTGACACCAATATCTCAATGGCTTCTACTTCCTGGTTCTACATTAACAAACAGGAAATACCTGGTGATCGCTGCTAAACCTATCAAAGGCTAAAGGGCTGACTTGCCTCAACCAATGAGTGGCTAATTGGGTATCTCCAGCCATTTCCTACATGTTAAGGTGGGACCAAAAAGTTGTAACCAGTGAGGACCTGGTAAGTGTTGAAATGGGAGCCAGGGAGGATTGGTGAGTGTGTGTATCCTTTTTTTTTTAACAACTGTTTGCAATTTCATTTGCAGGACACCAGAAAAATGAGCTTGTGAGAAGGTATATGTAGTACCCCATACCTGGGGTTACTACTAATGTATTTATTTAATTGCTGCATCCTTAAATGTAATTCAATGCAATGTTATGTAATGTTAGATGTACCATGTCATTTCTTTCAGCAGAAATGGTTGGCAATGGCTGGTTGTAAAAAGGGTTTCCACCCTGTTCCACCCCTCTTTGTATTGTGGGCTGATCTGACTTCCTGCTAGAAAGGGTAAGTCTAGAGCTAGTTAGTGCAGTGAAGAGGAGAGTGCAGGGTAAAAAGGGGACGTGAAAGGTCCTGTCCTGATAGTGGGGGGTAGTTGGGAGGCGACTCATAGAGCACCAACTTCAGAGTAGTCAAGCAGCAAATAGAGCACCCACGATGAGGAAACACTTCTGAGAGTCAGGATCCAGATGCCTCTCTCCCGCTAAAGAGTTGGGAAGTATCTCGCAGAGCACCCATTATTACGAACTGAAGGAAAGACTCAAGTGAAGCCTTGAGATTCTAGAAAGCAGAGTGAACTGTGACATTGCTCCTACGGACACTGCTGTGAGGGGAGGGACTATGGCTATAGACACTCTCATCACCAGACAACCTGTTACGACCAGAGGATGTGGATCCTCTGTGTCAGCTGATAGAGAACTAGAAGTTTGCCCAATATTGCTGACTGCTGACTCTCAGAGTCAGGACACAGGTGTTTGCACCAGTCACCCAGAATGCAGCTAACTGCAGCAATGTGAACAGAGTCCAACAAATGCGGAATAAAGGAACAGAAGGTCTTTACTGGCAGACGGTTATACAAAAGTCACTTGAGATAAAGGCAAAACAAAGTTCAGAGTAATGCAGTGTGCAGATTAAAGCTGTCTCGTTGTCAGGCAGTGCAGGGTCAGGAATCCAGGCAGACTTACAGGAGACGATGGGCAGAAGCGTAGTCAGACGATGCAGTGGTTGATAATAAAGGTGATTCAACAAACAGATGGCAGGCAGATACGTAGTCAAACTGAGCAGGGGTCAATAGTCCAGGCAATCCAGCAAGAAGAGACAGTAGGCAGAGTCAGGGTCCAGCAAAGCAGAGGTCAGAATCCAGGAAATCCAATAAACAGACACGGAGGGGCGCTTCAGCGGGAGTAAAGAGGTACAACAACCACGCTTGGGCACTTCCTCCAGAGTGAAGCTGCCCTAAATACTCAAAGCCCCACCTATGGGTGGGGAGGATAATCAGGACCAGCTGCTTATCCCCTATAAGACAGGGAGAGGTGCACGCGCGTGCTCTATAGCGCCTCAGATGACACCTGGTAGTGAGGATGGATGCGGCGATATGCCGGAGGACGCCTGCGTCTCTTATAAGATAAGCCAGGCCTGGGACCCATGGTGCTAAGCTGTGAAGACAGGGATCTGTCCTCCTGCGGTAGGGACACAGAGCCAATGCTGACACAACCACTAGGCCAGCAACATCTAAGTGCAGATCTGCAGCTATCTAGCCTGGCACCATACCTCCTCTGCTGGAGACAGAGAAGAATTGCACAAACAATCTGCTGCTACTGTATGTATTTTCAAGTTCTGCGTTGCACTTAGTAAAAACGACTTTGTTACATTCAACTTTGGCATCTTTCTTCGGTACAAATACTTTTACTGCAATGGACCCCAGAGAGCAACGACCTTAGGTAGGACACCATCACACCACAACACTACATCAGGGGCACTACCACTTCTATCCTCTACACCGGCTCACTGGATATATGAGAGGGAATTCCATTCTGGATAGCTAATATGCATCCATAAAAGTCACTTAATGTGGCCCTGTATGGATGAGCCTGAAGAGGGCCAGATATAAAGCACAATATTAAGGAATAAGGAATTTTGCTCTCTAGACACTTACTGCTCCTTTATGGGTTTATTGGATCCTTATAAATAGGGTGTCTGGTTTATGCATTACTAATGAAAAAAGAAAAATACGGATTAAATAGTGTCTGTTTCACCTTCCATATCTCCAGCTCGGTGCCAGTCCAGAGTTTAACTGTTTCAGACAAATCGGTTACTAAGGATACACTGGTTATCAACTACAATCAATTGGTTGTCATGCAGCATGTCCATAGCAACCAGTCTGTCTCAGATTATTTAGGGCGTCTTTAGTTCAAGACTGGTTTGTCATTGAACTGAATGCAGATAAAGGCCAAGAACTCTCAAATTGATGCTAGAGGAAGCAATTCTGCTTGCAGTGGGTGGCATCCTGCCATCATTCTGTCCTGAGGTTCAATGGTTGTGGTCTTCCTTCCAGTTGCACAGCGATCAACGCCAAATTGTGACCCATTCTTAGCAGGCCACTAGACTACAAACATATGCACCATCTTGTTACATACTGCTTGCCACTTCTGGCACGGATGGAATCTCCTTCTCCAGGCTCTTATCTCCGTGGCTTCTGTGATACATTATTCCCTCAGTTTTTTACCACATCATTGGATTTTGTGGAGTAGGTAAATTTAGAAGGAGAATATTTTTAATGGAATAATGGTTGATCTAGTCGGATGCATTAGGCATTGATCGTTGGAAATCCTGGCTGATCCACACCTTATTTATCTTGATAATGGTCAGTCTTTCCACATTTTGTGTGGACAGGCGAGTTCTTCTTGGCGTAACTATGTCCCCTGCTGCACTAAACACCCGCTATGATGCCACACTACTGGCCGGGCAGGACAGCTTTTCCAGGACAAACTCTCCAAGTTGCTTATGCACTAATACACACCAAAAAGGGCTGTAATTTTCTCACTTCAACACTCAACAGCTAGTAAGCCCTTTTTCCTTTTCGACACCGCTGAACAGCAAATAGGCCCTTATATTTTTCCACTTATACACGCCACAAAAGGCATTATAACATATAACTGCACCGCTGAACGGCAAATATTTTTTTTTATTTTGCCACTATTACATGACAAAAAAGGCTTTATAACATATAACTGCATGGCTAAACGGCAAATATATTTTTATTTTGCCACTATTACACAACAAAAGGGCTTTATAACATATAACTGCACCACTGAACGGCAAATATATATTTCATTTGCCACTTATACATTCCACAAAAGCCTTTAGAACATTTAACTGCACCGCTGAACGGCAAATATATTTTTCTATTGCCACTAATACATGACAAAAAGGGCAGTAATTTTTGCCCTTCACTACACAACGGCTAATAAGCCCTTTTTTCCCCACTAATACACGCCAACAAATGCTTTAGAACATAAAGCTGCACAAGGGCAAATAAGACATAAAAATATATCCTTGTAATAAACCCTGTTAATGGCGGTATCAAACAGCACTTACACCCCAATAACA
Organism: Bufotes viridis; assembly: GCA_033119425.1. Taxonomy (NCBI): domain Eukaryota; kingdom Metazoa; phylum Chordata; class Amphibia; order Anura; family Bufonidae; genus Bufotes; species Bufotes viridis. The sequence goes on from CM065597.1 coordinate 20,770,611, forward strand.
AGAATGGTTTGCTGGAATTACAGAGCTGTATAATGGAAATTTGGATTCCCAGTCAGTGCAGCAAGGTGTAATAGGATTGTTCCTTTTACCTGGGCTGTAACCTCCCCTACTGAACCCTGTTCAACATAAATGCTGTGAAATGATTCCTCCCTACCCTATCCCTACACCTTGAATAATCTTTCCCTGCACTTGTAAATCATTTTTTTAGCACAATGAAGTTTTTTCTCAGGCTACTTTCACACTAGCGTTTTTTGAGGATCCATCATGGATCTGCAAAAACACTTCCGTTACAATAATATAACCGCATGCATCCGTCATGAACGGATCCGGTTGTATTATGTCTTATATAGCCAAGACGGATCCGTCATGAATGCCATTGAAAGTCAACAGGGAATGGATCAGTTTTCTATTGTGTCAAAGAAAACGGGTCCGCCCCCATTGACTTACATTGTGTGTCAGGACGGATCCGCCTTGCTTTGCACCACATCACAGACAAAAAAACACTGCTTGCAGCACTATTCTGTCTGCGATGGGAAAGCAACCAAATGGAACAGAATGCATTCTGGTGCACTCTGCTTCGTTTAGTTCAGTTTTGTCCCCATTGACAATGAATGGGGACAAAACTGAAGCGCTTTCTTCCGCTATTGAGATCCTCTGACAGATCTCAATAGCGGAAATCAAAATGCTAGTATGAAAGTAGGCTAATGCTGTCCCTAGCGCCTGCTGACGTCTCTCTTTGCACTAAGTACACTTGTAAATGGCAGAATCCAAGATGGCTGAGGCTATTCATAGGGCTGTAACATCACAGGGCTGGCTGGCTGGCTGCTGATTGGCTGCATACATGGTATTATGGGTGATCCTACCTTCCCAGAGTTCTTTGCACCATGTCCTTACACGTGCAGCAGCCATTTTAGGAAAAAATGCGATTTGTTACCATGAAGCATGAGGAAATTTGGATTTGGTGAAAATCAAATTTTTCCTGAAATTCGGATCAAATTTCACTTTATCAGCTTTGATTCACTCATCTCTAATGATGATCTTTTTCCCCAAAAAAATTATCTTTTGTGCCAGCTGAAAGATATGATCACCTGATGAATGAATGTTTGCTCGTTCATTGGGTGATTGCTGAAATTAATGTTTCTACAAATGCTTATCCCTGATAATTGGTCCGATTATCTATTTGCATTCTCATCTGGCGCTCACCAAACATTTCAGATAATTGTCTGATTGTCAGCAGAGGTAAAGCTGCATTTACATGCAGCAATCATCTCTGCTGTATGGGGATGAATGATCACCACTCCGATCTTTTTTTACAATAGAAACACATTGTTTCTGGGCAGCAGATCCCATTGTATACATGATGATCTTTCCCCAAGAAACAAAGATCTTTGCCAGCTGAAATATATGATCACCTGATAAATGAGTGTTTGCTCGTTCATTGATTGCTGGCACCTTTACTGGAACTACCAATATTCATCCCTGATAACTGGCCCAATTATCTACATGTGTTTCCATCAGGAACAAACTATGTTCCTGATAATTTATTCGCCGCCTCCTCCGCCACTTCCACCTCCTAAAGCAGTCAGCCATCAGTCGCTAGCTGGAAACAGGGTAGCACTGCTGTGGGTAAGCGTCAACAGGCCGTGCTGAAGCTGATCTGCTTAGGGGACAAACAGCACACCGCCGCAGAGCTGTGGCAGGGTATAAGGGACCAGACCGAGCTGTAGCTCTCTCCACTCAACCTAGAGACAGCATGGTTGTGTCTGACAATGGCCGTATCTTGGTGGCGCTTTGGAGCTTGGAAACCTGACACACATTCCATGCCTAGCCCACTTCTTTAACTTAGTGGTTCAGCAGTTTATCAAAACCTACCCCAATTTGCAGGAGCTACTAGTGAAGGCGTGCCGCTTGTGTGCCCATTTCCAAAAGTCGTCCACAGCTTCAGCCGGTCTGTCAACGCTGCAGAAGCGCTTGCGGCTTCCAGCTCACCGACTGCTGTACGACGTGAGCATGCAGAGTAACTCTACATTCTACATGTTGGCCAGGCTTTGTGAGCAGCAGAGGCCAGCTGCAACATGGTCGTTGCCTTTCCAGTCAACTGCCACTATTCACAAGCGAGGGGTGGGCATTGATGTCAGACCTATGTGAGGTTTTAAAAAACTTTGATGAATCCACACAGATGGTTAGTGGCGATATTAATGGTATTATCAGCGTAACCATCCCACTGCTGTGTCCACTCAAACGATCGCTGCTCACAAGTAAGGAGGATGCTTTGAATGTGGCAGACGAGGTAATGGGGGAGGAGATGAAACAGGGTGATAGCCAGACCTCCCCCAGTTCGTCTTCTCAGCGCAAATTGGGCCATGAAGAGGAGAAGGAGGGTATGGAGAGTCATCCTGAAGTTGACATCGACGTCTTGCCTGTTGGTACTCTGGCACACTTGGCTGACTTCATGTTAGGCTGCCTTTCCCACGACCCTCGCGTTTATACGCATTTTAGGTAAAACAGATTACTGAGTGTTCACCCTTCTTGACCCCCTCTACAAAGAGAACTTCTCATCTCTCATTCCTGTGGTGGAGAGGACGAGTAAAACGGTGCAATACCAGAAGGTCCTTGAAAAAAGAGAACGTGTATAAACCACTGGCGCTATATACTGTGTGAAGCTGCAGTGTCAAAGCACTCCTGTAAAGTGCTACACTTCTATGTGAACATACTAAGAAAAAAACAATAGTCACCACGCTCAGCTAACCTCACAAAAACCCCCTTACTACTATCCACAAATACAAGACACCGTGATGTGTCATATACCATTCAAGCCTACCTTGATCAGGGTAATGTCATCGCTGTACTTGCAATCCTAGTGGTGCGGCGTGTTTCTCATGTGATTGTAGGTGCTGGTGTTTGACGTTCTTTCCGAGCAGCGCATCTTTGTCTATGGTAAGCTGTTTGTCTCAGAGTTCACCCAGGCCGGTGTCAGAACTTCCAATGTTTTTTCGCTCGTGCTCATGACAAACACCAGCGCCTAAAATCGCGTGAGAAACACGCCGCACCACTAGGATTACAAGTACAGTGATGACATTACCCTAATCAAGGTAGGCTTGAATGGTATATGACACATCATGGTGTCTTGTATTTGTGGATAGTAGTAAGGGGGGTTTTGTGAGGATAGCTGAGCGCGGTGTCTATTGTTTTTTTCTTAGTATGTTCACCAGAAGGTACTTGTTGACAGATTGCTCCAAAATTTTCCATCTGACAATGCGTCCGCCAGAGTCCATACTTCCTTAGGCAAACAAGGAAGGGAGACAAGGGGAAAACACAGTAGTTCCAACAGAGGCAGGGCAACACTTTCCAAGGCATGGGACACTTTCATGACACCCTGCCAGCAACCACACCCTGAAGCGCAGCCTAGGGCTACAAGGAGGGAAAAGCTTTGGAAGATAGTGAAGGAATACATTGCAGACCGTGTCAGCGTCCTAAATGATCCCTCAGTGCCTTACAACTACTGGGTGTCCAAGCTGGACCCGTCGCATGAACTTGCGCTCTACGCCTTGGTGGTGCTGGCCTGCCCTGCCGCCAGTGTATTGTCTGAGCGTGTATTTAGTGCTGCTGGTGGCATTATAACAGATATATGTATTCGCTTGTCCACTGACAATGCTGACAGGTTGACTCAGATAAAAATGAACAAGGCCTGGATTGCCCCTGACTTCTCCACTCCACCAGAGGAAAGCTGAGCCAATGAGGAACAAAAACGTAATTTAAATGTATGCTTTATAATGTACTCAATCCACAAAATTCGCCTGGCTTCAGGCCATCACCTCTAATGTTTTATACGGTCTGCTCACCTGTAGGCCATTACTGCAATGTTTTATGGGGTTCGCTCGGCTTCAGGCCCTCACCTCTACTTTTTATATGGTCTGCTCGGCTTCAGACCCTCACCTTTAATGTTTTATACAGTCTGCTCACCTGTAGGCCATCACTGCAATGTTTTACGGGGTTCGCTCGGCTTCAGGCCCTCACCTCCAATGTTTTATATGGTCTGCTCACCTGTAGGCCATCGCTGCAATGTTATATGGGGTTCGCTAGGCTTCAGGCCCTCATCTCCAATGTTTTATACGGTCTACTGACCTGTAGGCCATCATTGCAAAGTTTTATGGGGCTTGCTCGGCTTCAGGCCCTCACCTCTAATGTTTTATACAGTCTCATCACCTGTAGGCCATCACTGCAATGTTTTATGGGGTTCCTTCGGCTTAAGGCCCTCACCTCTAATGTTTTATCTGGTCTGCTCACCTGTTGGCCATCACTGCAATATTCTATGGTGTTCGCTCAGCTTTATGCCCTAACCTCTAATGTTTTATACAGTCTGATCACCTGTAGGCCATTACTGCAATGTTTTATGGGGTTCGCTCAGCTTCAGGCCCTCACTCCAATGTTTTATATGGTCTTCTCATCTGTAGGCCATTACTGCAATGTTTTATGGGGTACGCTCGGCTTCTGGCCCTCACCTCTAATGTTTTATACGGTCTGCTCACCTGTCGGCCATCACAGCAATGTTCTATGGGGTACGCTCGGCTTCAGGCCCTCACTCCAATGTTTTATATGGTCTTCTCATCTGTAGGCCATTGCTGCAATGTTTTATGGGGTACGCTCGGCTTCAGGCCCTCACCTCTAATGTTTTATACGGTCTGCTCACCTGTAGGCCATTACTGCAATGTTTTATGGGGTTCGCTTGGCTTCAGGCCCTCACTGTTAATGTTTTAGTTAGAGTAATTTTTATTGGCTTTGCATTAGTAAAGAAACAATTTTTACATACATTTACAATAGAGCAATAAATGTGAATAAATTTGTTCTGTCAACCAGTCATACATAAAGTCAACTTCTACTTACAGCATCGTTAACATTCACAAACTGTGTTTCAATACAGAGCTGTAAGCAATTTTGATTCATAAGTGCAGATTAACATGAAGAAGGAAGAAATAAGGAAGGAAATGCATCCTTTGAAACAATTAACAATGTTCCTCGACTAAGAGTACAAATTTATACAACATGAATGTTCTTTTTTGACCATTTCTTGACATGTCACGTTTATAAGTTTATTGGTTTGGGTAATGAGTCAGCCAAGTGTCCCATTTTTTTTTATGATGCCACTTTTGCCATTAATCATTGCATATATATGTAGTTTTTGGATACCATTTCTATAATATCGCTTACTTTAGGAATGATGCTTGTTTTACAATGTTTTGCTAGTAATGTGCGATAGGTGATGAAGATGTGTATTATAGGTGTTTGTACCAGTGGGTCTATCGTTTCCATTCCTATATTTAATAAAGCTACTTCTGGACTAAGCAATGTGTGTTTGCCTGCTATCATGGTGATTAGCTCTTGGATGTCCCTCTTTAGCTTCCCTAGCTTTGGACATGTCGAAAAGATATGGAATAGAGTACCGCATTGGTTGAAATTCCTCCAACACATATTTGAACATGTGGTGTAGAGTTTGTGTAGCTTGACTGGTGTATAATACCACCTAGATATTATCTTAAAATATTGTTCCCTATGGTTGGTGCAGGTAGTAGCTTTTTTGAACAAAAGCATTGCTTTACTCCATTGGTGCATGCTCAGTGTTTTGTCTAAATCTGATTCCCATTTTTGCTGATATGGAAGTTTGTCTTGTGATATGTCATTATTTGCTGTTTCATAGGCCATTTTGAAAGTTTTTGTTATTTGTCGGCTAGGTGATGTGTCGCGCAATTTTGTTAGGTTGTGTGGTAGATATATTCCTGTATTAGGGAATTTTTCCCAGATATTTTTTAGGGTGATATAGGTAGGTTTGTCTCTATCGGTTAGACTATAGCTCTTTTAGAGGTCTTCGAAATTTAAAATCTTGTGATCTTTAGTTATCTGCTTGAGGGATGTGATGCCCCTGGACGTCCATGTATTGATGTTTTCTAGTGTTATGAAATGTTTTAGGGATGATAATTTCACATCATATTTCACCATGTTTGGTATACCACTTTTGGTCTTAAGGTGTAGGTTCCATTCTTCTAGTGTAGCTCTAATTGTGGGTACGCACATCTTCGGTAAGACAGTGTATTTATTAACGTTCGCTATTATTTGTGACTAATCAGGGGTCTGGAGATTATCTGATTGTATTTGCGTCCAAGGTTTTGGTTTTTCTTTGCTATTGAACCAATCTATGGATTGTGCTATAAGGGTAGTGTTGTAATATGCTGCTAGATTCGGAAAAGCGATACCTCCATTTTGTATCTTTTTGCTAAGGATGAGTGCCGTGATTCTAGGTCTTGAGTTCCTCCATATAAAGTTTGAGGCTTGAGTTTGTAGTTTCTTTAGGAGATTACATGGTAGTGATATTGGTATTGTTCTAAATTTATAGAGGATTTTTGGCAAGATTAGCATTTTGTAAAGTGTTAATCTACCGAACCAGCTCCACTCTCTATTCGATAATGCGTTTGTATATTTTTGTAGTTGTGCAAGTAATTTATTAAGTTCTCTTTTATTAGGGTTTGTCTATCTGGAGCTATTTCTGCTCCCAGATAAGTTATGGATTTAGGATTCCAAATGAAATTGGAGTTGTATTGAAGCTAAAGTGTTCTTATCCAACCTTTCCCCAATATATGAGACTTGTTTTGATTAACTCTATGATATGATACCATTCCAAAATTGTTTAGTTCTTTTTGTACTTTCCTGATAGATTGATTTGGGTTTGTTAGCATTGGAATCATGTCATCTGCGAACATGCTAATTTTGTATGTCTTGCCGGAGATCTCGATGCCTTCAATCCTCTCATTACTCCTAATTTTTGATGCCAGGGGTTCTATGGCCAATATGAATAGTATCGGCGATAGGGGACATCCTTGCCGAGTTCCATTGCTTATGTAAAATTCATCAGAGAAAATTCCGTTACACTGAACGCTATCCGATGGTCTAGAATATATGGAGAAAATTGATTTGATAAAGCCCTCCGGAAAGTCATATTGTTTAAGGGTAGATTTCACATATTCCCAGTGTAACCTATCAAACGCCTTCTCTGCGTCCAAAGAAAGGGGCAGAAAGGGCGTTTTCTTCATTTTTGCCCAACAGGCTAGATCTATGATCCTTCTAGACCCATCATATGGTTGTCTGTGTTTGGTGAAACCCACTTGATCCATATGTATTAATGCTGGAACTACTTCTTGCAATCTATATGCTATTAATTTTGCGTACAACTTAATGTCTGTGTTTAAAAGCGACATGGGTCTAAGATTTCCGGCGCATGTGGGTTCTTTCCCTGGTTTGGGAAGCGTGATAATATGTGCGGCCAGCATTTCTGAGGGAAATTCGCCGTCTTTACTGGCTTTCTTGAAAGTATTAGTTAAATGAGGATTTAAAACATCGCTATATATTTTGTAGAACTCTGATGAAAATCCATCAGGCCCTGGAGATTTACCTAGCTTTAGTGTTTTGATCACCCTTGCTATTTCTGAATCTGTAAAGGGCGCGGTGAGAGATTCTTTAATATCTCCAGGCACTTTTGGGAGTTTACAGTTGTTTAGGTATTTATTTTGTTGTGTTTGAGAGGGATGTGATAATGTGGTATCATCCCTTAAGTTATATAGCTTATTATAGTATTGTGCGATGTGGTTAGCGATTTCTATTGGATTAGTCATCTTCCTTTTCGTTGATTAATGAATTAGGTAATTAATCCTGAACTGGGTTCTTGTTGTTTTTGTATGGCTGGCTATTAATTTAGATGGTTCATTGAAGTCCCTATAATATTTCGCTTCTGTGTTCTTTGTTACTTTTATGTGTTTTTTTACCAAAATTTCATGTAACTTAAGTCTGGCGGATGTGAGAGCTTGCAGTGTTACAAATGAGTTATTTGATTTGTGTAGCTTCTCTAAAGAGTCAAGTTTTTTGACAGTATCAGTAATATCTTTTTGATGTGCCTGGTAAATCTGCTGTATAATGATCCCTCTAGCGAAGGCCTTGTGTGTTCTCCATAGTAATATAGGGTTAGCCATTGACTCTTGATTAATCTTGAAAAATTCTGTTAAATTGTGTCTGATTATTCCCTGCCTTTATGGGTTAGAAAGGATGAAAGTGTTATTCTTCCATAATGGGGTATTTTTTTGAGTAGTTACTGACTTGATTTCAAGTGTGTTAGATGCATGGTCCGACCATGTTATGTTGTTTATTTTGCACAAAGATATTTCATTGAGAGTTCTAGTGTTTACAAAGAACATGTCAATCCTTGCATATGTATTATGACCCTGTGAATAATGGGTGTAATCTTTTTCTGTTGCGTTGAAGCATCTCCATACATCGTATAGAGAATTATCTGTTAGCCATTTATTAATAGTAGTTCTGTTTTTGTTCCTCTTGCCATTCGTGTCTAGCTGGGGATCGTTAATGCAGTTTAAATCTCCCCCTATCAGCAAAACGCCTTTTTGTCTTCTTCTAACCTTTTTCATCAGTTTATTTAAAAAGCAGGTTTGGTTATTGTTTGGTGTGTACACGTTGACTAATGTGTAGGTGATGTTGTTTATATTACATGTAAGAATGATGTATCTGCGTGCTGGACTACAGGAATGTTCAATGGGTTGGAAAGTTACTGAATCTTTAATTAATATGGCTACGCCTGCTTTCTTTGCATTTGTGTTTGAGTAATAGGTTTTTGAATATCCTAATATCCTAATTTGGGGATGGTTTTCATCTTTAAAATGTGTTTCTTGGACATTGTCAGGTTTGTATTTTTATATATCATGTTTTAAGAAAGAGTGTTTATCTGGACTATTTAAGCCTCTTATGTTGTAGCTGAGAAATTGCAATGTCATCTTTATCTCTCGCTTTCCTTCTATCCAATCTATTTGTGTAATAGGTATGTAATATTTGGTCTTACCCTGTTGAGGTTGGAGTATCCCACTTCCCTAGAGTTGTTTATATTAGTTTGTCTCTTATTCGGGTTCTCAGCTGTCAATTCGTCAAATGTCAATAGTTCTTAATCGTTTACACCTGTGGAAGTTAGGTCTACAGATGGACATACACATATATAGACAAGAGAAAGAAAATATATGGTGAGTTTAAGTCAATGCCAAGGACTGGTCAAATGTACAGAAAATCAATTATAGAATGGAAACTCCGGGCTTTGCCGATGTTTCCGGATTTGTAAAAATAATGAAAATTTACTCACCGAAATTTTTGTTTCCTGGAGTCCGTAGGCAGCACATAACGAAAGGGTTAAGTCCCCTAGGTACAACCAGGATAGAGACACATTAGAAAGCAGTAGACTAATTAATTGACAATTAGCAGGCTATATAGGATAACACATGACACCAGAGCCTTGTATTTGTATGCAGCAATAAATTTATTCAAAGGGAGGGAAAGTTGTGCTGCCCTACGGACTCCAGGAAACAAAAATTTCGGTGAGTAAATTTTCATTTTCCTGATCGTCCTTGGCAGCACATAACGAAAGGGACTTGATAAGCAGTACTCATTGGGAGGGAGCACTGGCCGCCACTTGTAGCACTCTTTTGCCAAATGTTGACCCTTCAGCTGCTAATATGTCAAGTCTGTAATGCCTCATAAATGTGGATACAGAAGACCATGTAGCCGCTTTACAGATCTGGTCAAGCGAAACCTGTGCCAATTCCGCCCACGATGAAGCTGTAGATCTCGTAGAGTGTGCCTTTAATCCGATAGGGCACTCTAGGCCGGCAGCCTTATAGGATTCCTCTATTGCACGCTTGATCCATCTTGCTAGTGTTGCTTTACTAGCTCTCTTTCCTTTATTTGGTCCTTGAATCTGTAAGAATAACCCTTCAGATTTTCTGAAGGAGGCAGTAATTTGAAGATATGCTTGCAATGCTCTTTTGACATCCAATAAATGCCAATGCACTTTTTCTTGAGGATCTGAGTGAAGAACTGGAAGAGAGATTTCTTGGTTAATGTTTACCACTGATGCTACTTTTGGAAGAAAACCTGGCATGGTTCTTAGAATAATACAGTCACCCATATCCCTAAAATATGGTTCTTTATGTGAAAGAGCTTGTAGTTCACTAACACGTCTGGCCAAGTGATTGCGACCAGAAAAAGGGCCTTCATAAATACATGCTTCAGAGAAGAGGATTCTATTGGTTCAAAGGGTTCTTTTAACATAGCAGACAATACCACGGACAAATCCCAGGAAGGGACAGGCACACTGGCAGGAGGTCTTAGATTTTTCAAAGCTTTAAAAAATGTACGCATTATTTGATTATTTGAAAATTTTTCTTGTAACTGGGCATTGATTGCAGTGAACTGTACTTTCATGGTGTTTGTTTTTAAACCTTTACTAAAACCTTCTTGAAGGAACTGCAGAACAGATTTTAAATCTTCAGGAAGAGAAGTAGTTTTTTGGCACCAGTTGTTAAAGGTCTTCCATACTCTATTGTATATTTTAATAGTTGTCGGTTTACATGCTGCTAGCATGGTATTGACTAGCTCAGAAGAAAATCCAAGTGATGTTAATGACTGCCGCTCAGCCTCCAAGCCGCAAGTTGCAGGCTGTTGGGATTGTGGTGAAGAAATCCTCTCTGGATCAGCAAGTCTGGGCGAGGAGGGATTTTCCAGATTCTGCCCTTGGAGAGGGATAGGGCTAGAGCAAACCAAGTTCTTCGGGGCCAAAATGGAAGAACTGCTATGACTTCTGCATGATCTTCCCTTATCTTTTTTAGGACTTTTGGTATAAGGGGAATCGGGGGAAACACATAAATCAGGCCCTTCTTCCAGCTGATTGACAGGCCGTCTATTGCTACAGCTTGGCAGGACCAATGAATGGAACAGAATTGGTTGAGTTTCTTGTTCTGACTGGATCAAAACCTTGAACCCTGAAAGGTGTGTTTGAAAATGAAGAAGGGCTAGCCTCACTGCTCTCAACTCCCTCCAATTGGAGGACATTAATGCTTCTTTCTTTGTCCACCTCCTCTGTATCCATAATTTGTCTACATGAGCACCCCAGCCCCAGGAGGAGGCATCCGATGTGAGGGTTTTTTGGGGATGAGGATTCAGACGAAATCCACCATTTCAGATCTTGGCGTGTTGCGGTTGTTATCATCATCTTCTTGTCCAGGGAGCTGTAATTCTTGTTCCAGCTGGTTAGAATATTGTTTTGTAAGCTTCTGATATGGGCTTTGGCCCAAGGGACAGCCTCTATAGATGAGGTTAGGAGACCTAATACTTTCATTGCATGACGGATAGAAATCTTGTGATTGGACAGAAGTTGATTCACTCCCTTGTGAACAGATGATACTCTTTGTGAAGATAGTTTGATTGTCATTTGATTCGAATTCAGAACATATCCTAGAAATTTTACTTGTTGAGCTGGTCTTAGAGAAGATTTCTCTTTGTTTACTAGGAACCCATGAGACTGGAGCATTTGTATCGTGGATTGCAGATGGAGGTTCAGTTGTTGGTTGGAATCTGCTATTAAAAGCCAATCGTCCAGATATGGGATACACATTATACCTTTCAACCTCAGTGCTGCTGTTAGGACAATTGACACCTTCGTGAATACTCTCGGAGCAGAAGTTATGCCGAATGGAAGGCATGTAAACTGGAGATGTGTTACACAAGTTGTCGTCTGAACTGCTACTCTCAAGAATTTCCTGTGGCTGGGGTGAATCGGAATGTGTAAATAAGTGTCTGCCAGGTCTATTGATGCCATATAATCTCCTTTCTTCAGGACCATCAGAACTGATTTTATAGATTCCATTTTGAATTTCTTTTTCACTAAGAACTTGTTCAGGAACCTGAGATCGATGATTAACCTCCATTTCTTTCCCTGGTTTGGGTACGGGAAATACTTTGGAATATACCCCCCTGAAATGTTCCTCTGGGGGTACTGGTTCTAATGCTCCCTTTTGGATGAATTCTTGAAGTAGATGGAAGACAACTTGATTTCTGGGATGATTTGTGTAGTATCGATCTGGGGGAAAATGTGCGAACTCTAGTACGTATCCGTTTTTGACTGTGGACGTGACCCAAGCGTCTGTGGATGTGAGAGACCAGGCGGGATAGAATAGCTCTAATCTTGCGCCAACTTTTGGCTTTAGGTTGGCGTCATAATTCAGTGGTCTTTTGGTTAGATTTCTTCTTATATTCAGACCTTTCTTGCTTGCCCTGAAATCTTCTTTGTTTAGAAAACTGTTGTCTGTTTCTGAATCTAGGAGATCTTCTCCTTTGAGAGCGAAAAGGCCTAAAGGATGGTTTCTTTTTTCTGGAAAAACTGAACCTTTCCCTCGTTCAAGGATTCAAGAATTTTTCAAGTTGTGGACCAAACAAAGATGTTGGCTGAAAGGGAAGACTACAGAAGTGATTTTTGGATAATATATCCCCTGGCCATTGTTTAATCCAGAGCGCTCTCCTTGCAGTGTTGGAGAGGCTCATGGAGCTTGCTGAGGATTTTACAATGTCCAGAGGAGCATCACACAAAAATCTGAAGCAGCTTTCATTACGGGTAAACTTTTTAAAATCTCCTCTCTAGACACCCCATCTTCCAGATCATAGGATAGCTGGGATAGCCAGATTCTTAAGGCTCTAGCCACTGGTACTGAAGATAGGCCGGCTACACAGGCCGCTGAAGAAGAAGCATAATCTCTTTTAATAAGGTTTCTATTTTTCTGTCCATAGGATCTTTTATAAGGGATGCTTCCTCCGCTGGAAAAATCGCCTTTTAGACAGACGGGCGACTGCTAAATCTACTTTGGGCACAGAAACCCACTGCGCAGAAAATTTTTCATCTAATTTATAAATGGATTTTTGTCTGGACCTTGGATTTGATTTTTTGTCAGGTTTATCCCAGTCCTGTTTAATCCATTCATCCAGAACTGGATGCCCTGGAAACACATTCCTTTTAGTCTTGGGAAAATAAAAGAGTTTATCTGTTTTGGATTTTCCTGAGGTGTCTTTATCAGACTCTAATGTATGTTTTACTGCTTTAATTAATTCATGTATTTTTTCTTTATGAAACATAAAGAATTCATCAGGATCATTAGAAGAGCTGTCAGAGTAGATTTCTCCTTCAGACAGATGCTCGTTTCCAGAGGAGGAAGAAACTATATGTGGAGGAGGGGATTTGTTTTCATGTCTAGGTTTTTTATTTATAGACCTGACTTCATCAAATACTGAAGTGAGTTGCTCCTTAAACCACATAAGAAAGTTCCCAGACTGGATAGATGTAGTAGGTGACAGGCAGTCAGTGCAGACATTAGAGTGTATTTCCTCAGTAAGAGGCTGTTCACATTTCTGACATAAACGATGTCTACTTTTTCTTTTTCTTTTGCTGGATTCCTCCTGTGAGGCAGACATCTATAGTTAAACATACAACAGAGTCAATTAGGATGTATACAGCCAGATCTCATATACATGCAAGGACAAAAAATCAACATATATGAGTGAACTTAAGCTGTATGGCTCCATAGGGGCCTAAGTGCAGGTTGACCCCGTAATATATAATATCATAGGGGATAAAACCTGCAGAGTAACATTGCACATTTAGAAACCTAAATGGCTGTGAGCTGAACACAGCCAAACACATGCTTAATGATAGTTGCATTAGCCCTGGAAAGTACAAAGCAGAGCAAACTGGATAAAAGTCCTCTACTCAAACAGTGCGAGGAGGAAACATTCCAGATATCCCACACATCCTGCAGCCTGCAAAACGATAATTTCCTCCAAACAGTTGACCCCCGGACCTCAAGGGTCACCTTACTTACCGCAGTAAGCAGCGGGTGAGACGTTCTGGCTGAGCGCACAGGCATCCCGCCAGAGTGAGCTTATGAAGCCTGGCTTCCTGGACGCGCTCGTCGGATGTCATGTGCACGGCCTTAGCTCCCCCCAGCCGCACGTGCACATAGTAAGACACCAAGCCGGAATATACATCGGCTGTGGAACGAGGCACTGTAAGTTTTACACAGGGGAGGTGCACTCATTCCACCTTCAGGCTGAGGGACAGGGAAGCCTGTATACAACCTGGCAGGGGTCGGGTGCAGGACAAACGCAGGATGTTTACACAGTGTCCATCCAATACCTAGAGAAAAAAAAAATACAAGGCTCTGGTGTCATGTGTTATCCTATATAGCCTGCTAATTGTCAATTAATTAGTCTACTGCTTTCTAATGTGTCTCTATCCTGGTTGTACCTAGGGGACTTAACCCTTTCGTTATGTGCTGCCAAGGACGATCAGGAAAGTGGTGCTATTTGAAAGGGATAGTATAGAGACTTAGAGTAGCTATTCGCTACACAATTTGGGGGTAATTGTAAAACACAAAACTTATTCAACAAATTAGGCTTGGTATATGAATGCTCTTCGGCTTTTCTGCCCTCATTTGTGTTCAGAGTTCACTTAGCCATTGGATTATGAGAGTTCTTGTTCTGCGGGAATATTTCTTCAGCAAGGATAATCTCGACATGTTCTCTCTCTCTTTTGTGCTCCTCCAGAGGGGGTTCCAGTGTCTTCCACTGTTATATCCCATCTTTGTAGTAGATCAAGTCCTTGCTCCACATAGACACAATTTTCGTAATTCCTCCGTCTTGGATAAGTAGTTTGACTGGAAAGCCCCATCTATAGGGTATGTTGTGGTGACGTAGGGTATTAGTAATAGGATGAAATTTTTTCCTGCTTTGTATAGTGAACTGGGATAGGTCGGTGAACACCTAAATATTTTTAAACTCTTCCAGCAAAGCTTTTGTTTTCCTGAATTCTTGCTTGAAGCGTTCTTTAATCCTAAAAAAGTGAATTCTTGCGATAGTATCTCACTGTATTGAAGGATCCATAACTCTTGGTCTAGGTAGGCGGTGCGCTCTATCAATTTTCAAGTCGTGCTGAGAGCAATCTGTAAGTACCGCTGTGAACAGTCTTTGTAAGTAAGCTGAAAGTTCCGTTGGTTGGACACTTTCCAGAATGCCTCTAAACTTTAGGTTGTTCCGCCTATTGCGGTCTTCCAAGTCCGCTAATTTCATTTGTAGTTTTTCAATATCGTCTGAGTTTGCATTGGTGACATCAGCAATGTCGTTGTGAGACTTGCAAATTTGTTCCATTTTGGATTCAATGTGGGAGACTCTAGATTCTACTTTTCCCAGCTTAGCATTCGTAGTTAATAGAGCATTTCTTTTGTAAAGGATTTGTGGAGGTGGAGCATTGTTTCTTTTATAAAGGTTTCGGAGGCGGTTTTGTCTGTAGCTGTGATAGAGCTTAAGTCTACATCAGACTTCGGATGTGTTGTAGTGTTGTCTGTTATGGTGGGAGGTGCTTTTCTATTCACTGTGTCATTTTTTACTTCTGTTCTTGCTTTTCGTTTGATTGGGCTCGAGGTATCAGATGAATTATCTGAAAGGTTTCCATCATCTATGATGTCTCCCAAGTTATCTGTTATCTGTTATCTGTTGTTGCTTGATTTGTTTGTTTTTGCTTTAGGACCGATTTTTTAGTTTTTTTGTGAGCTGTGCATTTATTCAATCGCTGTATGCTCGATACACTCGTAGAAAGGAGTATGTATCAGTGTTTTTGAGGGAGTGCGTTGTTGATCAAAGTTACTTAATCCTCTCGTCTGTTATGGATGACTGTGTTTAAACTGGTGCATATTACAGTCCAGGTAACTGAATATGTATTGAAGGATTTATATTCTTTCTAAGTCAGCGCTGGAAATTTTTCTTTTTTTTCTCTCTCTGATCTATGTAGGCGGTATCAGGACCCCAAGGATCAATAATAGTGTTTGCTTTGGGTTGTTCTCAGATGAGGTGGTCTATTTTCCCTTTTCTTCTGGAAGGGGGGAGGTACAGAAGTAAGCAAACAAGTAGGCTGATTGACTGGGCCCTCTTATCTTTATATTTTCTAGTATTTCATTCTGTTTTATATACTATGTTGTCAACAGTAAAGCTGATCTTATATTTTGTTTTTCAACTAAGTTGTTTGCAGACAGTTTTCTATAGTCCTGAATATTTAACGCAGCCTATAAGCTTTCCCTCCGGCCCTTCACTCTGACCATCCCTTCACTCTGTCCACTCCCCTCTCCTCAAAGTACCGCTAGCACCCGATGTGGAAAGATTTACCTCAGACTCTGAAGGCTGTTTCGTCCTTCAGCTATAGGGTAAGTCTCTGATATTAGTCTAGAGTTGTTTCTTGTGGCCGACCTTCCGGTAACCCGGGTCCTCAGGTCCACCGATCCGGCTCCAACTCTTCTTGTGCCCCTTTGTTTTACTTTGTTTCTTTGGGAAGCTCTTTGTCCCTCAGTGTCCCCGATGTTGTTGGGATCCGGTCTCCTTTGTCTCTGTCGCCTCCGGTATAACTTCTGAGGGGGCGCAGACTGCCGCGTCTGTACCTGCTTCCTATGATGTTTCCCCTCCTGCAGCGGCTATTCGCGCCTTTTCTCTCTCTTCCCGCTCGTTGTTCACTAGACCACTGTATCTTCTGTTTAAGCAAACATAAGCTTCTTTGAGCTTCAACACAGGGCCCACAGCTCTCTTCTCACTCCCAATATGGTCTCCTGTGTCAGCTTTTCTCTTTAGATAGCTTTAATTAGTCTCTTAGGCCAGTGGCGTAGCGTGGGGGGGGCCAGGGCGGCCGTTTCCCCGGGCGCCAGACTGCAGAGGGGCGCTGGCTGCTGGTGTAAAAAAAATCTGTTAACTTCAATTTTTCACTCTGCTCTGCCTCTGCTGCACTACGGTTTCAACAGAAGTAGAGCGCACGGCAGAAAGCACTTCACTGATAGGCTCCACCCATGGCAGTACGAAGCTCCGCCCATGGCAGTATGAAGCCCCACCCACCTTCCAGGCGGGAAAGACACTGCAGAGTCGGAGCAAGTGCCCCTTCAGGACAGGCTCCACAGGCAGACGGAATGAGCGACACTGACAGCGAGTGACAGTGAGTGTCCCAGTGTGACTGAGTCAATCCCTGAGTGTTAGGTGGGGTGACCAGGCGGTATATCAAGGGGTAATACTGGTAGGCCTGGCCTGGTATATGGACAGCAGAGCTGGGCAGATGGCATCCTCTGAGCAGTACTGTTCATCCTTCACCAGCACCCTGACTGCCACCTCATTGGCCTGGCTCTTATGGCACTTCACTGCCTGGTGCTTGGCTATCAGCAGCACAGTCAGTGTCACAATGTGACTGAGTCACTCAGTGCTGATAGCCAAGCACCAGGCAGTAAAGGGCCATGAGAGCCAGGCCAATGAGGTGGCAGTCAGGGTGCTGGTGAAGGATGAGCAGTACTGCCCAGAGGATGCCATCTGCCCATACCAGTATTACCCCTTGATATACTGCCTGGTCACCCCACCTAACACTCAGGGAGTGACTCAGACTGTTAGGTGGGGTGACCAGGCGGTATATGAAGGGGTAAATACTGGTAGGCCTGGTATATATGAACAGCAGAGATGGGCAGATGGCATCTTCTGGGGGTTTTATCTTACATGGGACTGTATGCTGGAGGGGCAGAAGGCAGGAGAGTGATGTATCTTACATGGGACTGTATGCTGGAGGAGTTAAAGGGGGAGTGATGTATTTTACATGGGACTGTATGCTGGAGGGGCTGAAGGCAGGAGAGTGTTTTATCTTACACGGGACTGTATGCTGGAGGGGCTGAAGGCCGGTGAGTGATTTATCTTACTTGGGACTGTATGCTGGAGGGGCTGAAGGCAGGGGGAAGGTTGTATTTTACATGAGACTGTATGCTGAAGGGGGCCATAAGTATTACAATAATACTATAGAGGTGGCCATTATAATATTAATAATAATAATAATAATAATAATAATAAGGGGGCAATAATAATAATACAGAGGGTCCATTATATATTATAATTATACAGAGGTCATTATACTTATGGGCACTACGGGGGGAGGGGAGGTCTGTTATCTGAAGAGGATAGTAAAGTGAGGAATCTAAAAACTTTTCTGTGAAACTGCAGAGAGGAGACACGGCTGAAAGAAGGCATCATGACGGCCCTATCCCCGAAGGAAGACCCTGAGGAAAGAATCTACATGACAGGAGATGTCACTGGATGTAAGAGATATGTGGTGCTGTATTACACTGTATATTTCATAGCAATGTATGTTATGTCCATCCAAATATCTGTTTTTTTGGGGTGGTGAATATAGAATTTGGCCCACCCTGCCGCAGTCTGGCCCCAGACTTCAGGTCACACTGTGAGTGTTCAGAATTCTGGGGCCTCACACCCATCTACTACATTATCTGTACTCAATCACTGTGTTATCTGTGGTGTTACGTAGGACTGCAGGTGACATCTACTGCATAATTTGTAAAAAGGGGTGTGGTCACAGTTTGGGGGGGCGCAATAATTGGCTTGCCCCGGGTGCTAGCAACCCACGCTACACCACTGGCATAGGCAGCTGTATAGCCGGAGCTCTAGTTTTCAGCGACTGTGCTGCATGAAAGCCAAGCCCCGCCCCGCCTGTTAATGCGGTCTGCTCACCTGTTGGCCATCACTGCAATGTTTTATGGGGTTCGCTCGGCTTCAGGCCCTCAGCTCCAATGTTTTATGTGGTCTGCTCACCTGTAGGCCATCACTGCAATGTTTTATGGGGTTCGTTCGGCTTCAGCTCCTCACTACAATTTTTTATAGGGTCCGTTCACCTTCAGGCCCTCAACTATAATATTTTAGAGGGTAACCAGCACACCCTTGCTCCAAATGTTTTTGATTGTCACCAGCAGGCCATCAATCATAATTTTTCAAGGGTGTGTATGATGCCCTCCTATATGTGTAATAAAGGGTGTATTGGAGTGCCGATTCCTTGTAATTTTTTCCAGCCCCTTGCCTAGCAGTGTACCTGAACAATTGTAGCACCATGAGGCCCTCCTTTATGTGATATACAGGTTGTATCGGAGTGCTTCTTCCTTGTATTTTTTGGCAGCATTTGCACTGTATATACAATTGAATATACAGGAAGGAATGTTTCCTAACAATTTTACCTCTAAAATGTTTTTTTTTTTTGAGAGAGCGTGATTTCCGGCGTGATTTTGTCGCCATGTAAAAGATGCGGACAACTGGGACAATATGGTTCCCAGCAGCGACATTGGAGTCCAAGATACACCCAGACATGGTCCCCATGCTGTTCCAGATCCATTTTGGTGGTGTTTCTGTCACTTTCTGACCTTTTCCTATGGATCAGACACCCTCCCTTCCTCCGAGAACGGGGTGCCTGGTTGTCTTCCATTGACTTCTATTATACTCAGGTGCTCGGCCGAGCGCACGAATGTCGCTATGTGTTCGGAACGAGTACCCGAACACCCGAACACTTTGGTGCTCGCTCATCACTACATTTTACTCATTTTGTGCTACAAATATTTTTTTCATTTGGTCTCTATTAAAAATATTCAGCTGTTCTGTCACAAAGGGCTAATTGTCTATCTGTGTGAATGTACTTTCACTGTCACTTTGTGCAGTCATCTAATAAACCTTATCTCTAAACTACTAAATAAACATAGTAAACACTTACTTAAGTCACATTCTTATCAGCAAGATAGGAATTGAGCTATAATGAATGTTTAGGAGGTTAGAGATCACAGATAAGGAGTCCACCAGCTGATCTGCCTGATGGGAAATATTACAAATACATATCCTGCTATTAGAGAATCTCAAGGCTGTGCACAGAAAGGGGCTCACAATTTTTAATCAAGACCGTTTGAAAAAAAAAGATTTTTAGCTCAAAATGAGTACAATGCCACTACAAAAAAAATTACCCCCAAACATGTGCATAGCCTTTAAGACTAAAGGTTTAAAGTGTATAGCTATTCTTGGACTCATCAAGCCTAGATTCCCAGCAAAGTCTAATGTTAAATTAAAACTGTAATAGGATCACATGGTCTATTTCTTTATGGGCCATAAGAGGTTTCTATATCAGAGTATATCAGAAAAGTTAAAAAACAATCTACTTGACAGCGTGACAGAACATATGTAACATATAATAATAATGATAATTAATAATATCCTAGGCTATAGAGTCAGTCAATAATGGCCAGAGTGGTGACATAAAAATACTTTACACCTGTTTCAAGTTTATTTATGGCATCTTCAAAAGGAGGTGACGTGTGATAATGACACATGACACATCACTCCCATCATCCTCCTGACTGTAATCAAGGCTACTACATCTGACAATGCATTTTATGTGTGTTGACTGGCAGAAACCTCATTCTATTTGTCATATGTTTGCACAGGATAAAGGTGTGATTGATATCTCTGCTATTTCTATGCCTTTTTTCCCCATCTCAAGCATGTTTGATAAAATGTGGGTTCCACCACTGGGACAGATCTCTAGAAAGGTGCCCTCACCCCTAAAACCTCCCCTTCCCAGCCTGTTCCAGAGGAAATTGGAGCTACAGAAACATGGCAGGCTGTGCTACCATGTTTCTGTAAATCCCAATTACATATTCTGAAGCTAGGAAACAGCATAGAAAACACCCTTTTTCTGTTTCTCTGACCACCCTTGGCCACCACATTCAGAAGGGATGAGGTCGAGGGAGGAGGATGGCAGGGGTGGGGTGGTAAAAGAAGATGGGAATGCCCCTTTAAAAATTATAAGAGCTTTATTTCATGCTTCTCAACACCAATATATATTATTGTCCCTGAAAACAGTGTTAGTAGAAAGACTGAAGAAAAAGTTGGTGCTATACCTATGAATACAAATAACTACATTTTCTTTATTTTATGTTAAATTTAAAAACATATAAAAAGTATATGTGAGCCAAATACAAACTACAACCATATCACAATGTAATCAAAATCAAGCAGTGCATAAAAGTAGACATACCAGGCTCACCCACCACCCCAACTCATGTTTTGCCAATGGCTTCCTCTGGGGGTGAGTGACCATTTTTTAAATTATCCCAATAAATTTGGAATGAAAAATGTTCTACACAATGTTAAATTTGGCTATATGTGTGATCTGATCTGCTAGGCTTGCAGTCTAATACTTTATTTCATTTGTTACCTGCTTTGTGCTAATGTGCATTTGATAGCATAGCCAGAAATGAAGATAAAAGAGAATAATGGATAGAAGAGAATATAAATGCAGAATCAGACTACACAGAGATTGTTTGTTGTCTGTTACCATGGAGACACATACTCTGTATAGTCTGTATCAGGCTTGCAACATAATAATAATTATGATATTTTATTCATTAGAATTCATTAAAATAATATCAGAAGCCACACCTGACAGATACAAGGTTTATTTTTAATATTAACCAGTTAAAGACAGGGACAATTTTCGTTTTTTCCTCTCCACTTTCCGAGAGCCATAAATTTTGTTAAATATTTTCAGTTTACACATTTTTGTGTGATAAGTTGTATTTTTTAATGGCGCAATTTAACTTAGCTTGTGTTGTAAAATGGGCAAAAAAAATTATTTTTGGGGTAAAATAAACCTTGCAATTTGGCCATTTTTTTTGTGTTTGTGAGTTCACTGTGCACTAAAAATTACATGATTTTATACTGCAGGGCAGTATGATTATGTCAATATCAAATTTATAAAGTATGTTTTACTGCTTTTAAAAATAAAAATCGTCAATTGTTTTTCATTGTATTGCCATATTCTGGCAGCCATAACTTTTTTAATTTTTTTTTTCTACAGAACTGTGTAAGGGCATATTATAGTTTTTATTGGTACCATATTAGGTTATATGTGAATTTTTGATTACTTTTTATTCTTTTTTTTTTTTGGGGGGGACAACATGACCAAAAGACACGACCAAAATTGTCTGTTTTAATTTTTTTCTTGCTACAGCATTCAACGCACATGTTAAATACTGTTATATTTTAATAGTTTGGGTGTTTTTGTATGAGGAACTACCAATAATGTTTACTTTTGTTATTGATTATTTTAATGTGTAAAATTGGAAAAGGGGCTGATTTGAATTTTTTATTTTTTTAAGATTTGTAATTTGTTTAAATAAAAAGTATTTTTTTTCTGTACTTTTTAGTCACCTAGGGGACTTGAATGTTTTAATCTTCTGATTGCTTGTCCCATAGACTGAAATAGGATATTATTGCAGTTTTAAGGATCTTCACTCGGCGCCTGTGTGGCTGTGTCTTCTGCACAGCTCTGTAGGCGGCCTGCTATGGAAGTGTTGGGAGCCTTCACAAGGCCTTAGCCTGTCATAGCAACTGATTAGAGCCCCACGATGTCGTAAGACACAGGAAGCCCCTTATAGTAAGACACAAGGAGCCCCCTCCCTCTTTCTAACCCCACAGGTACCAATGCTACTATTCACTGCAGAATTTGAGGGGTTAAATGATCAGGATCAGTGTTATCTCGAAACCTGGTCACTGCAGGCAGGTGAGCCCACGCCATACAGTCACTTAACCCTTACACTTAGGACTTATGGGTAGTATGTCACAATGGGTTAAGGAGTTTTTATTTTTCTAAATAATAATAATAACAATAACCACAAATAATTTATATTTCATGCATTGCACTAACTCCCCAGCTATTTTACATAACCAAATCTCTTACCAAATAAAAATTATCTTTGGGGATAATCAGAACAATCACATACTGTATATAAAATCATCTACAAACACCAGATACAGCAGGGAGGATTTTTTTTAAAATACATAAAACTATAAGTTGAATCTGTACAATTCTTCTTCAAAACAAATCTGAAGTTTTGGCAATTCGCTTCAGACCAAACACACAAAATAGTCCACGACATTTTACGTTTAGTACACTAGAAATAAAAATGGTTCAGGGAAGGGAATATGGAAATAGAGAATCCCATGATCCCGAAAGGGGCCCCAGTGGGCGGTCTTGCCCACAATGTCTTTCAGACAGTCTGACAGCCATTCAGGAGGCAGGATATTGGCTGGTCTATAGGGCTGTATGTTAGCACTAAAAGACAGATGCCATTGTGAGCTCAGCCCCTGATGTGATAGGAGGTATATTCAATGTCTATGATAGACACCAATGGCAGACACCTTAGGGTATTGCAGGGACAGTGTAGTGATTGTGAAGAAGAGACAATGCATTATTTGTTTTTCTATGCAGGAGCCAACTTTTTTGGTCCAAAAACCTGCTTTTTGAAAATCTTTTACAGTCAGTAAGTGTTCAGTGGAGAAATTTACCAGCATCACCAGCAGTATATTTCATTGAATATGCTGCACATTTGCACTTTTTTCTTTCCAATAACCTGTTGCAGCTTTTCCACAGTGTATGCAGATTCTTCCCATAATAAGGTACAATTTAAAAAAAAATGTAATTTAAAAAAGAATAACAAATCATCAAATTCTGTCAAATTCTCCCATCGAAGAGTTTAGGCATTTTGGTCAGTTTCTTGATTAAAGAGTTGGGCAATTTAATCAATTTTTTTTTATGTTTTCCTTTTATTGGTTGATAAATTTGCATAAATTATTTAAAATCAAATCTGAAACAGCAATTTATATACAAGTGTGTTTACAAGATCAGATTTATATGCCCGGATACCATAGATACTTCCCATTTAGCTGCTACAGGCCTCATGCCAAAGTTGTCACAGCCTACTTTGCATCATGCCCGATTCCTGTGTGAGTTTCCCTCTACAGTCGCAGCAACATTTTGCCCTAATTTCCATGTGATATATTGTTTCCTTTGGTAAAAAGAGAGCGATTTGTGCCTAAGACTGATTGCTCTAGTCAAGCTTTATCTAAGTTGACATTTAGCCCTAGTCTAAGGCAGAAGTTTATCCACATCCAATTATAGTAGATCACAATAAAAAATGTATAACATAAAAAATGAGAGGAATAATAAATGTACTCTACGGAGTCGGCTTTGTAAGTATTTCATATAAACAGCTTTGAAAATCAGCAGTCAACCCTAAACCATTAAAACCAGTCACACTTCACTATGATTATCCCTAATCCTGCAAATCCCTACAGTCATCTGCTTCAGAATTCTACTGTAATGGTCATGCAGGTTTTGGGTGGCTCCTTTTCCACTTAACGTAGTGACTGTCCCGTCATCAGGCCGTATATAAGGACCAGGTTTACAGTGGAAGGGACATCAAAACGCAATCAGTCCTCCAAGGAATAACAGCTCTAGCTGAACCAAGCTCTCTAAGAAAAATGGCAACCGAACATGTCCTGTGCAAAGCTGGTCTCTGGGCTCTGGCTGCTTGTATGATCCTTAGTCTGCAAGGAGCAGGTAAGGAAACATCTTAGTGATCTTACTAATGTTATTTCTTAGGAATGGATTCATTTGTTTTCTGTCTTCCTCATTGATCCTCTCCTGGTCAGACAGCGTTTTGTGTTGGAACTTAGAACATCTTGCATTTCATACATTAGAATATTTCCATTAACACTACTTGAGCTTCCCACAACTGGAGCTCAAGATGGTTTTGGACAGAAGATCCTTGAATCTGTTTCTGTTTGTTTCCCTGTACACAGCTATAAAACAAACATAGGTAGCCATCTTCTCTACTGGAGTCCTATAAAAAGCCATGAAGGAGCTGTAATAGCTGGTTAATGGTCTCTAGAGTCTGGTCTGATTTGAGATATTCCCTTTCAACATGCCCTTTAGTGAGAAAAATACAGTAGTTTTCTGGTGTAGATCTCCTTTAATTTTGGGGACTAAAGACAAGGGAGCATCGTGGACCATCTGAGAGCCCTTGATGTAAACAGTGGTTGTCCATTAAATTCAATGGGTGATCTGACCCATTGAGGTTTCTTGTTACAAACAAATGACTAGGGAGCCTTAGATCTTTGAAAATGATTTTCTAGGAAATAAGACCCACCATAGAAAACTCAACAACTCCTTTAATGGCATGCTGCATTTCC
The DNA here is from genome assembly GCA_033119425.1 of Bufotes viridis. NCBI lineage: Eukaryota > Metazoa > Chordata > Amphibia > Anura > Bufonidae > Bufotes > Bufotes viridis. The sequence continues at coordinate 20,795,403 of CM065597.1, forward strand.
AGGCCTATTTTGAAGTTGGTCCTTCTATACAGTATCTAAGTCTATCCATGCTTTGTATACAAAATCTACCATATAGTACTTGGATTAAACCCTATTCATTCGTGATCTTCTTCTATTGATATAACTTCAATAACACTGGGCTTAAAGGGAAGTTCTACCAACAGCGATCCTCTGACATGTGTACATTTTCTTGTCTCCACAGAGGCCCAGACAAACTCTACCACTGGTGAGTATGAAATGCAGAATTTTAAGACACATCTTCTACCCTATGCATATAGATATAGTATAAAGATTCAATCCCCCCCATAAGAAGTCCAGGACACACAGATCTTAGTTCTTAAAATATTGATGAAATTTGAGTCTTTTGATTTATACTTCTGCTAATAACTCAGATGTTAAATGCAAATTTCATTGACTAGTCAGTGTGGATCACTCAATGTTGTGGTCAACTACTACATTTAAGGGTCATCATGTTGTGATTTACCATGAAACCATAGATCACACAGTGACATGGAGTCCCAGATGGCAAGGGCATACATTTGCTCTACCTCTTTTAGATTTCAATTTGCCAAATATCTTTGCATCTCTCCTTCCTTAATGGAAAAATGAGGACAATGGACTTACCTGCAGTACCATCCATTCCCTTTTTCGAGACACATCTGGTCTACTTTTCTAACAGCTATTAGGTGGCTTACTTTGTGCCAAAATGTTGTCTAAGTTCTGACATAATTTTGGTGCACAGTGTTGCAATTAAAGCCATGCTCCTTTCACTCAAGCCACACCTATTTGCCACCAAAAGTTTCTGAGACACTTAGTCAATGTAGTGCATGGCATGTTCACCACAATTCTGGTGCAATTTACCTTATGTGCTATACCAAGTGCAGGGTGTTAAGTAGGTGGAGCATGACACAAGGATTTTAGAAACACAAAAGGATTAGTTATACACTAATCGTGTCCCTTTAAGGCCTGCTGTAGGCATTACACATTGTATCATATTTCTCAGGAGTGTTCCTTTCACATAATAGTAATAAATAAAAAATGTCCAATGATATCAAATATCTTCATCCTATTTTGAGTTTCCACCATTTATGTGCATTATGTAAACAATACCATGCTTGCACATAATGGATGAATGAACCAGTCTTGCTCCGCTCTCTACAGGTGTGCCGGGCTGGGGTGTGGCCCTCCTTGTGTTATCTTCCCTGATGCTGGCTTCCATGCTCGCTAGCTTGTGCTGTTTGGTGAGTCTCTCATTATTCATAGGTTGCTTCTCTTTCGTTCCCACCAGGAGTTGATGTTATGACAGGAAAATTATAGGATTAACTGAAAGACACATTAAACATCAAAGGAAATAACCAGGTTATTCATCTCACCAGCTGGAGGAGGAAAAGTTAACGCATTCTACAAATTGCTAAAATTGAGTTTGTCATCACTCTTGAAAGGTTTTTGAGGTGGATTTTTAGAAAACCATATTAGACATCATTAGGGAACCTTCTAAACTACTAGAAGGTAGTACACCATTTATTGTTTGAATCAAGTCAGAATTTTTATTTTAGACATATAATTTTAGAATTTTTGGTGAATATTTTTATTTTTTCATGAAAACCCCCTCATTAGTCATTAGTATACGATTTAATTTAACATATGGCAGATACTGTATTTGGATTTGCTAAATTGTTTCCCTTTTAATTATCACATGGCACTTATAGGGGCTTTTAGGATCTCTCAACCACAGTGCTCAGTTTTGCTTGTGACCTCTGGACCTGCCGTAGCTCCACCACGGTTTTCTATTATGTTCCAATGTAAATTCTCACAATGTAAAAATTTGTGTTGCAGCCTTTGATGTGCAAGAGCGGTGGAGGAGACAGCCATTGCGGATTTTCCCTTGGAAAGTAACAGGAAAAGGAAATCTTGCAAACATTCTCTGGTATTTCACCCTGGTCCTTCTAGATGCAAGTCTTCTCCTCTTCCTGGTCCCCTAAGTCCTGAGCCCGGACATCTGTTGTAGATCAGTAGCTACTTCATCTTTATAGGCTTCCTAGTCCTTGCATTGTCCATCACCTGCTACCTGGAACAGTCACCAATGTCTTCAAGACCAAGTTGCCTACTGTCCCTGGTTCCAAATATGGACTCAACCCTACTCCCAACCTCTTTAAATATAATGTCTTCCCCATGTCCTAGTAAAATATAATTCCTGGCACATGTACCATTGGTTTCAAGGTGAATGTCGCGAATGTTGTATTTTATTAGTTACTGGAATCTGTGAATTTATGTAAAACACAATAAAAATGCATTTTACTATTTACTGTACAATTGTCTGAGTTGTATAATTTAATAACAAAAGGTCTTGAAGTTCTCCAAATGCTCAGATGCACCATAGAAATCTGGTGAACATCTCAAGCTCTCAGCTGTAACGTTCTACAAGATGGACCCAAAAAAACTGTTACCGCAGTAGAGATATGAGATCCATGAGAACTTGGGGTCCTTACGCTAGCTTCACACTAGCGCTAAACTTTCCGTCAGGCTGTTCAGTTTGAACATCTGGAAACTACTTGACTAAAAAGGGACCCAGCGAGGATCTGGTCTATTTCCAGCAAGCAGCTGTTTTTGTCTGGCCAAATCTTGGCACTAATATTGGAAACAGGGTCCAATTATAGTTAATGGGGCCTGGCGGAGCTCCTGCGGTTTCAAGCGACGCCCGATGTGGTGAACTCCAGCAGGCTGTTCCTCGAGTGGAACAGCCTGACAAACCAGTTTACTGCTAGTGTGGATTTAGCCTTAAACAGAAGATACTTGAGCTTACTTAAAATAGTTGTCTCCTCAAGTCAACTCCTTTCCTGTACAAAGCCATTTAGGTAATGATTACCACACTCCCCTCTCCCCTTTGCTAGCCTGATTGGAGAGCAACCAACAAAGATCAATAGAAATGTATTACTAGCCACGGATATCGATGATATATATTTATGTATACATGCTCACCGAGATCCAGCTCATTTTTGCTTCACAATTCATACTACAAATACCATATTAATTTATATAAAATCATTTGTGACTCACTGGGAACAGATGTTCTGAGGCTGACTCAACTTTATTATGTTATTGACTTGTCAGTGCTCTGATGCGAACTCTAATAAAAACCTTAATAGTATACCTGTACTGTAAACAGACAGATCCAGACAAGGCTTTCATCATCATAAGGAGCATCTTTTAAGAGTCACATGAATATGCCATTCTGTGATGCTGCCATAATAAACATACTACCATACAGTGGCAAATAATACCATATGGTTCCCAAATAACAAAGCCATTCAGAATATTAATAATAATAATATCACCACTGAAAGTTTGACTTACCAGGAAGGAATTAAAGAGCAGTCGAGACTTGTAGGGTTATGTTAGCAATGGTCCACTTTGTCTATGGCAGGGATGGCTAACCTAAGGCTCTCCAGCTGTTGCAAAACTACAACTCCCAGCATGCCCAGACTGCCTACAGCTATCAGCCTACAACAGGGCATGGTGAGTGTTGTAGTTTTACAACAGCTGGAGAGCCACAGGTTGGCCATCCCTGGTCTATGGTATAATATATCCATACACAAACATGGCTGGATCTACATGCGATAATTTGGAGAATTGGGGGCCACAACCAACTTGTTTGGCTTCTCAGCAGGACTACTTCTATCTGTCTAATTCCAATTTACGTAGATTTCTTAATACACTATCTCTTGCTTTTCAGTCCAACAACATGCACAAGTAAGATCCACTGTAAAATATAAAGATATTATAGGGCCTAACTATCATGATAACAGGTGTAGTGGCTGCTATGGGACCCAAACTAAGGAGGATTGATTTATTTTCAGGGCCCGCAACATGTGCCATCATGGGGCCAGTCAGCACATATCTGTCTGTGATTAATGACAAAACACGCACAGGGCCCACTGGCACATATAATATCATGGCTGGCTTGGTCCTGTCTTAATCCAGCACTGTGCTAGCAACAGTTCACTAGACCTGGTGCTAGGTGACATAGTATGCAGTGCCCACCAGTTAATGGAATAGAAGACTGTAAAGCAACGGCAGCATGTTGGTCGTCCTGAGAGAGTGGCCAGTGTGTAGTTAGAGACAGAGTAGCTGCAGTTTGAGCTGAGTCAGAGAGGACTGTCTGTAACTGACTCTGTAAGTTAGGTCAGGGGGCATTGGTCAGCACTAAAAGGAGTGGAGAGGGAGGTAAGGGACACCATGGACTCTTGCCTGAAAGTTTTGCTGATGGCAGCCCAAAACTCGTTTTAGGGTGTTATCAATGACCTATTAAGAAATGTTAGGGGTTTTCCACCTTTTTTTCAGACCCCCCTCAGCAAGGCCAGACCTGCAGTGGTGATCATACTTTCCTGATCCTCCCCACTGGATTTAGGCTATATTGCTCCACCATCAGCTCTACAGGTCCCGGGTCTTTCTGCATCAACATCCATTTTGATGTGGGGCATGTGACTGTCTGCTGTGGTGGCAGGTCAAGTGCTGCACCTGAGGGGGGGGGCCAGTGGCCAGCGGCCAGCTCAAAAAATTACTGTGGGGCCCAGTCATTTCTAGTTACGAACCAACATGCAGGAATTCAAGAATTTCACAACTTTTTTTGTTATTTCCCGAATCATTTACAAATATTCATTAATGTACATAAATATCTTATCATGAACCAGATATCAAATTTCAGTCAAACTGCTCATCTTTAATAATGATGCATGGAAATTCTAGGCAAAGTATTAATAATTTTAGTCATAGATGTGTTGCTTTAAGACAATGCAGGCAATTATTGGATGATAAACTGTCCAGCACGGAAGACTTTGGTGACTGCTTTTACCTGATGAACGAGCATTTGCCCCTTTTTTACAACTTCAAATTTATCAAATAGGCACAAAACCAAGAGTCAACCAATTAAAAAAATGATCATGACTGGTCAAATGATGAGTAGAAATGAACTAGAGATGAGCGAATTTTCTTAATATTAATTACGGTTCGATTCTTCCAAATCAGACAACAAATTTGGTTTTGGAACAAATAGGTTCTGCCTGAACTGAAATTACTTTAAATTCCTGTAAATCTCTCTCTCTCTCTCTCTCTCTCTCTCTCTGTCTCCCTCTCAAAAAATACTACCGAATCAGAGTTTTAAAAAAAAATTGGTGTCAACTGAACAGAACAGTACACAATACTCCATGTGCAGTCTGATTGTAAAGTGGCAAGACTATGTTCTCATCATGGGCATCTATGCCCCTTTTGATGCACCCCATAATCTTGCTGGCAGCAGCTGCCTGACACTGGTTTCTACACATAAGTTTGTTGTCCACTACAATTGCTAAGTCATTTTCCATGTCCGTGTTATCCAGTGTTTTACCATTTAGTATGTACTTGCATTATTCCTTCCCATGTGCATAACCTTATATTTAAACCTCATCAGTCACTTTTCTGCTCAAGCCTCCAATCTATCCAGATCCATCTGTAGCTGTATACTGTCCTCTGTAGTATATACACAGTATACTGTCCTCTGTAGTATATACACAGTATACTGTCCTCTGTTGAATATATTACAGTATACTGTCCTCTGTAGTGTATATATACAGTATACTGTCCTCTGTAATATATATCCAGCATATTGTCCTCTTTTGTGTTAATTACTTTACACAGTTTAGTGTCATCTGCAAAAGTTGATATTTTACTGTCCCAGCCTTCTACAAGATCATTAATAAATATATTAAAGAGAATAGAGCCCAATACTGACCCCTGTGGTACCCCACTAGTGACAGTGAGTCAGTGACCCAATCTGAGTGTGTACCATTAATAGCCACCCTCTGTTTTCTAACACTGAGCCAGTTACTTACCCACATACAAACATTTTCTCCCAGTCCAAGCATTCTCATTTTATATAGTAACATAGTATATAAGACCGAAAAAAGACATTTGTCCATCCAGTTCGGCCTGTTTTCTACAAAACCTGTGAGGCAGAAGCCAATTTTTCCCACTTAAGGAGAAAAAAATTCCTTCCCTACTCCAATCAGGCAATCAGAATAACTCCCTGGATCAATGACCCCTCTCTAGTAGCTGTAGCCTGTAATATTATTACACTCCAGAAATACATCCAGGCCCCTCTTGAATTCCTTTATTGTACTCACCATCACCACCTCCTCAGGCAGAGAGTTCCATAGTCTCACTGCTCTTACAGTGAAGAATCCTTTTCTATGTTTGTGAACAAACCTTCTTTCCTCCAGACACAGAGTATGTCCCCTCATCACAGTCACAGTCCTGGCGATAAATAGATGATGGGAGAGATCTCTGTACTGACCCCTGATATATTTATACATAGTTATTAGATCTCCCCTCAGTCGTCTTTTTTCTAAGGTGAATAACCCTAATTTTGATAACCTTTCAGGGTACTGTAGATCCCTCATTCCATTTATTACTTTAGTTGCCCTCCTCTGAAACCTCTCCAGCTCTGCTATGTCTGCCTTGTTCACAGCAGCCCAAAGGACTTTGTCCCAGTTAGTTAGGCCTATGGCCTCGCTTAGTTGGCTAAATTTTGCTTTTTTGAAGTTTGGTATTTTTGTTCCTCCCTTTAGAAACTCTCGTTTGAAGGATAATTGGAAGGTTATAACTTCATGGTCACTATTTCCCAGGTGTCCCCCGACCTGCACATCTGTTGTTCTGTCAGGTCTATTGGTTAATACTAAGTCCAGTATGGCCGTCCCTCTAGTGGGGTCCTGAACCAGTTGGGAAAGGAAATTGTCTTTGGCCATTGCCAAGAACCTGTTTCCTTTTTGGGATGTACAGCTTTCAGTTTCCTAGTCTATATCTGGGTAGTTGAAGTCCCCCATGATAACGACTTCATTATGATTTGCCGCCTCGTCTATCTCGTTTAGTAATCGATTTTCTGTGGACTCTGGTATATTAGGTGGTTTATAATACACTCCTATTAGTAATTTATTATTGTTCTTTGCTCCATGTATTTCTACCCACAGTGACTCCACATGTTCATGTCCCTTAGAGATGTATTCTCGAATTACGGGATTTAGACAGGACTTCACATAGAGGCAGACCCCTCCACCTCTCCGGTTTTGACGAATCTTTCTAAACAGATTGTAACCTTTTATATTAACTGCCCAGTCATAGCTATCATCCAGCCATGTCTCAGTTATTCCCACAATGTCATAGTCCTCCTCACACATCACTAATTCCAGTTCACCAGTCTTGTTAGTCAGGCTTCTGGCATTAGTATACATACATTTGACAGGTTTATGTGTATTTTTTACCCTACATCTTTCATTCTGAGCTGTTCTAGTCCCCCCGTCCATTCCTCCCCCAGTCACACTACCTCGCCCCTGGTCTCTATCTGCACTATCTTCCCCTCCTATAATGTAATTACCCTCCCCCCCAGTCCCTAGTTTAAACACTACTCCAACCTTCTAGCCATCTTTCTCCCCAACACAACTGCCCCTTCCCCATTGAGGTGCAGCCCGTCCCTACTATAGAGCCTGTAGCCGACAGAGAAGTCGGCCCAGTTCTCCAGGAACCCGAACCCCTCCTTCCTACACCAGCTCTTGAGCCACTTGTTAACCTCCCTAATCTCCCGCTGCCTTTCTTGTGTGGCTCGTGGTACAGGCAGTATTTCAGAAAATACTACTTTTGAGGTCCTTACCCTAAGCTTTTGACCTTAAACCCTGAAATCCTTTTTAAGGACTCTCCACCTTCCTCTAACTTTGTCATTGGTTCTGATATGGACCATGACCGCTGGGTCTTCTCCAGCCCCTCCCAGTAATCTGTCAACCCGATCCGCGATGTGTCGAACTCTAGCGCCAGGAAGACAGCACACTGTTCGGCGATCACGATCTTTGTGGCAGATCGCCCTATCTGTACCCCTAATAATTGAGTCTCCTACTACCAGCACCTGTCTAGCCTGACCTGCTCTCGTGGTCCCCTGCTTACTGGAGCTGACATTCCCCTGACTGGCAGAGGAAGTGTCTGGCTGCAGCAGTACCGTCCCTGAACTGTCATCCCCCTCATCTGCCGAACTCATCTGCTCATCTGCAAACTTGTTGGGGTGTGTCAGATCAGGGCTAGCTTCCCTGGCACTCTTCCCTCTACCCCGCTTTCTTACTGTTACCCAGCTAACTACGTCACTCTCCTCAGCCTCCTCGCTACCACCCTCCCCCACATCTACCCCATAGAGTGCTTGCTCAGTGAGCAGCAAACTCTTTTCCAAATTCTCAGTGGCTTTCAGTGTTGCAACTCGCCTGTTTAGAGACTCGATGTGCGATTCCAAACCGGTAATTTGCTCACATTTTGAACAAACATATACACCCTCGAACGGCTGTTCCAGGACTGCATACATCAGACAAGATGTGCACTGGATGGCGCTGTCAATAATGGAAGTCATACTAAATGGGGATTACGCAGGAAAAGAGAGGGGAAAAAAAATACAATATAGAGCAGTGATATCAAGATTCTTACTTACTGTGGTCCCCTTACAGCAGTAGGAAGACTAGCTAGAATCAAACCAACTGTATACAAGGATGATCTAATGAATCTCTGTTTCTTGCTCCTTTTCCTAAACTCCGGTTTCTTTAACTCCACTTATGAAAGCAGCCACTTAGTAATGCTGGCCTCAGATAACCTTTTATGTGGTACAGTGTCAAATGCTTTGGAGAAGTCCAGATATACGACATCCATTGACTCACCCCAGTCAAGTTTAGAATTTACCTGGTCATAGAAACAGATTAAATTAGTTTGACAGGACCGATCCCTCATTAAGCCATGATGATATGGCATTATCTGCTTATTTTCATTGAGATACTCCAAGATAGCATCTCTTAGAAAACCTTCAAACTGTTTTCGACCCCTGTTTGTATATTGGCACAACATTTACTAAGCTCCAATCCTGTGGAACACTCCCTGTCAGTATAGAGTCCTTAAATATAAGAAATAAGGGTCTGTCTATTACACTACTGAATTCCATTAGGATAGAGGGTTTTTTGTTATCTTTACTTGGTTATTTGCCTATTTTAATCTTTTTAAAACGCCACTGCTCTTCTTCCTGGGTCAGACAGGGCATTTTTAATGGAGAGTTTATTTTGACACTCTGCATTTCCTCTGGTTTATTTTCCTCATTGAATACAGTGGAGAAAAAAATATTTATTTAATAGCTTTGTTTTCTCCTCACTGCTCTGTACAACTCCTCCCTCATCACTCTACAATGGGCCAATACTCCCTGGTTTAAACTGTTTACCATATATGTGATTGAAGAAAGTTTTAGTTTTATTCTATTTGGCAATGAATCTCTCTGTCTACGGTTTGGCTGCTTTTATCTATCTTTTTTTTTCCTTATAGTTTTTCAATGCTTCTGCCCTACCTTCCTGTTTTAGCAATTTAAATGCTTTGTTTTTGTCATTCATTGCTCCCTTTACATTTCTTTATATGCACATTGTTTTTTTTTCTTGTCCCTCACCCTTTTACTCCCATACAGTAGGTACCTCTTACAATTATACAGGTTGGGCCATTTATATGGATACACCTTAATAAAATTAGGAATGGTTGGTGATATTAACTTCCTGTTTGTGGCACATTAGTATATGTGAGGGGGGAAACTTTTCAAGATGGGTGGTGACCATGGCGGCCATTTTGAAGTCGGCCATTTTGAATCCAACTTTTGTTTTTTCAATAGGAAGAGGGTCATGTGACACATCAAACTTTTGGGAATTTCACAAGAAAAACAATGGTGTGCTTGGTTTTAACGTAACTTTATTCTTTCATGAGTTATTTACAAGTTTCTGACCACTTATAAAATGTGTTCAATGTGCTGCCCATTGTGTTGGATTGTCAATGCAACCCTCTTCTCCCACTCTTCACACACTGATAGCAACACCGCAGGAGAAATGCTAGCACAGGCTTCCAGTATCCGTAGTTTCAGGTGCTGCACATCTCGTATCTTCACAGCATAGACAATTGCCTTCATATGACCCCAAAGATAAAAGTCTAAGGTGGTCAGATCGGGAGACCCTGGGTGCCATTCAACTGGCCCACGATGACCAATCCACTTTCCAGGAAACTGTTCATCTAGGAATGCTCGGACCTGACACCCATAATGTGGTGGCGCACCATCTTGCTGGAAAAACTCAGGGAACGTGCCAGCTTCAGTGCATAAAGAGGGAAATACATCATCATGTAGCAATTTTGCATATCCAGTGGCCTTGAGGTTTCCATTGATGAAGAATGGCCCCACTATCTTTGTACCCCATATACCACACCATACCATTAATTTTTTTGTTCCAACAGTCTTGGAGGGATTTATCCAATGTGAGTTAGTGTCAGACCAATAGCGGTGGATTTGTTTGTTAACTTCACCATTCACATAAAAGTTTGCCTCATCACTGAACAAAATCTGCGTAAACTGAGGGTCCTGTTCCAATTTTTGTTTTGCCCATTCTGCAAATTCAGTGCGCCGATCTGGGTCATCCTCCTTGAGATGCTGCAGTAGCTGGAGTTTGTAAGGGTGCCATTTGTGAGTAGCTAATATCCGCCGAAGGGATGTTTGACTAATGCCACTCTCCAGTGACATGCGGCGAGTGCTACGCTGTGGGCTCTTGCTGAATGAAGCTAGGACAGCCACTGATGTTTCTTCATTAGTGACAGATTTCAGGCAATTCCAACACTGAACTAGTTTCACGAAACTTAGCAAGCAGTTTGCTAACTGTAGCATGGGAGATGGGTGGTCTCATAAGGTGTCTTGCATTGAAATCTGCTGCAATGACCCGGTTACTGCGTTCACCAGACATCAACACAATTTCTATCTGCTCCTCACGTGTTAACCTCTGCGACATGTCAATGGCTGTAAACAAAGAGAAACTTGTAAATAACTCATGAAAGAATAAAGTTATGTTAAAACCAAGCACACCATTGTTTTTCTTGTGAAATTCCTAATACGCTTGATGTGTCACATGACCCTCTTCCTATTGAAAAAACAAAAGTTGGATTTAAGATGGCCGACTTCAAAATGGCCGACATGGTCACCACTCATCTTGAAAAGTTTCCCCCCTCACATATACTAATGTGCCACAAACAGGAAGTTAATATCACCAACCATTCCCATTTTATTAAGGTGCATCCATATAAATGGCCCACCCTGTAGTTTAGGATGCCTTTAAAAGTATCCCATTTTGTGGCTGCATTCTTATTTCTGAGAACATCATCCCAGTAAGTGAGGCTTGGTGTTTTTGTGCCTCCTTAAAGAAACACTCTTTTGAATGACAATTGGAAGGGTATTATTTTATGATCACTTTTTCCCAGGTGCCCCCAAACCTGCATATCTGTTGCAATGTCAGGTCCGTTGGTTAGTACTAAGTCCAGTATGGCCTTCCCTCTAGTCGGGTACTGAACCAATTGAGAACGGTAGTTGTTTTTGGTTATTGCCAAGAACCTGTTTCCTTTGTGAATTCATACACACCTTTTCTGGCCAATTGGTGCACTTTCGATTTTGACTGAGTTTTCAGACCAAATTGAATTTGATGGCCTATTTGAATTGGACTAGAAACAAATTCTGTGAAATCCACTCAGCTCTAATAATGATTCATAGAAATTCTAGGCAAAGTATTAACAATTATAGATATAGATGTGTTGCTTTAAGGCAATGCAGGCAATTATTAGAAACAAACCATTAGTTATTGATAATTGCCTGTTTGCTCATCTCATCTGTGTGTGGATATGTGATCACTTCAGCAATCTCTTGTCCCCATTCACATTCATTGTTTCTGGGCAGCAGATCCCTGTTGACACAGGACAATTAGCTTACCAGTAAGGATGACCTTGGTGTCTGCATCAACGATGCTTTCACCCGATGAATGAGCATTTGCCCTTTCTTTTTCTACAACTTGAAATTCATCAAATGGACACAAAACCAAGAGTCAACCTATTAAAAAATGATCATGACTGGTAAAATGATGAGTAGAAATTAGCTAGAAATAAGCAAATTTATTAATATTAATTTTGGTCCGATTCTTCGATATTGGATTTGATTTGGGAACAGATAGATTCTACCTGAGCTAACTGCACTTTAAATTCTTAAAAATCTCTCTCTCATTGTCTCTCTCTCAAAAAATTCTACTGAACCAGAGTTTTTCCCCAAAATTTAGGTCAGATTCTGATTCTAATGAATCAATTCACAAATCTTTTAGATGAGCAGATCAATTCTACATAAATCAAATTCTTTATAAATTTCCCAAAAGCTTCTTACTTCAGGGAATCCAAAACTCTTGTGGTTCCTTCCTCACAAATCACTCACAGTGGTAGCCCCCATTTTCTAGATCAGAAGACCGAAAATAAATCATCTGTAATCAAGATAGGCACATTTTTTGGACCATTTACAAATTTTTAAATAGAAATCGGACAGTGCAGTGTGTTATTAAACATGCTATTTGTTACCATCTGTTTACCCATAGCTATATATGTCACTTTAACATTACTAATGTTTTTTTTTTTAGCAGTAAAAAGCTTGACAAGGGTTGGATATAGAGAGTCAGACACAACTTTTCATGGCAATTGGTGCACTTTTGATTGCGACCAAATTTTTAGACCGAATGAAATCTGATGGCCTATTTGACCGAATGTAGTTATTTAATTTATTTATTATACTCACTTATATAGCGCTGACATATTCCGTAGCTCTTTACAGAAATTATTATCACTCTGTCCCCAATGGACAATCTAAGGTCCCTATCAGTATGTCTTTGGAGAGTGGAAAAAATCCGGAGTACCCGGAGGAAACCCACACAAACACGCAAACTCCATGCAGATGTTGGACATACAAACTCCATGCAGATGTTGGACATACAATCTCCATGCAGATGTTGGACATACAAACTCCATGCAGATGTTGGACATACAAACTCCAGGCAGATGTTGTCCTTGGAAAGCATGCTAACCACTGAGCCACTGTGCTGCTGAATTGGACTAGAAATTATTTAAGGCCCCTCTTCATGGTGTGACTGTGCAGGCAATTATTGGGACTAAACCCTTAGTTTCTGATAATTGCCTGTTTGCTCGTCTCATCTGTATTGGGATAAGCGATCACTACTGCAGTCTCTCATCCCTAGTCACATTCACTGTTTCTGGGCAGCAGATCCCTATGGACCCAACCATGACTTTGGTGTCCTGTATCAGCAATGCTTTCACCCGATCAATGAGCATTTGCCCCTTCTTTTTTAAAACTTGAAATTGATCAAATAGACACAAAACCAAGGCTCAACCAATTGCTAAAAATATTTTGGATTCCTTTGAAATAAAACGTGACATTTTTAAATTGATTCGTGCACATGCTAATTATTCAATTTCCAAAAATGCACACGTTAGACAATTAAGTAAATTGTTGACCTATATTTCAAATAGATCAGAGTAGACAGAGCCAGAGTTTATGCTGCTTGTAATAAAAACTCAATAAAAAAAGATGCCAGTTGGCTGAGCACTATAATTATTCTGTGCTTATCCAGCCACTCATACATTTTGGAATGTCTTGGACACATACAGTATTACGTTTTGTCGTGATTAGGTCCCAGTGTACTATATAAAGCAGGAGATCTGAGATGAAGAGCATCAGAAACTTCACAGTCACCTCCTGTGCTAACAAGCTCTCCTCTGGAACCATCATGGTAGCTCAAAAGTCCCTAACCAAGTCAGCACTTTGGTCTCTTGCCATTTTTGCAATTCTGAGTTTGCAGAGCGCAGGTAAGTTATCCAGGGGGTAATGGCAACAATTATTTTAAAACTATTGCAGAATCCACCAGCCAGGTTCAATATCATCAATGAATCCGGCTTATGTACCTCCTTGAGAAAAGAGAGAGATCCTCTAATGTCTAATTTACTTGTTTGGTTGATTAAAATGTGCTTTCTTAGACGAAATGAAGACATATTTGAAAATATATATGATTGTTTAATCTATATCTTTTTCTAATTCTGACTAATCAAATTCAAATCTAAAATCCAAATAATTAATAAACTGCCCTTTGGCAGAATAGCTAAAGCCAATAATTAAATTAAAAATACAATTTGTTGTAAATGGGTTTTTGTTGCAGTTTCTAAGGGCAGTAAAATTCAAAACAAAAATGTATTCAAAAATATAATTTATAAATATAATTTACATTTTTTTGTTCATCAGTTGGCAAATAATTTAAGTCAAATATATTTTTTCTAAAAGAAAAGAAATAATTTGTAATATTTTGCTAACATTTTCTAAAAGATTTATAAAAAAATATTCTGTGTCATCTTATACTATTTGTAATTCTATGTCTGTTACCTATTATTCTAAGACATTTGAAAAAAAAGCCACCAACACATTAAGCCATAGCTTAATGATTATGATCCTCCTAATCTTTATTAAATCTGAAATATATTCTGAAACTATGAAAAAAGATTCCTCAGTCAAATATTTTGGTTTCATTTTCTGTTGATATCTCATTTAGTATTATTTTTTTCCTGCAGATGCAGATAATTGTACTTATAATAATAACTGTAAGTATATTAACAATAAGATAGCTATACTGTTATAACATGATAAAGGGGAATATAATGGGGGGGGGGGTATACAAACATGCAAGGAGATTCCAGGAAGATGGAAAATTGGTAGCTGTAAGCAGTACCTTCAATTTTCTCAGATTTTAACATGTGGTAGAAAGTTGATAGCTCAGTCACATTTTTTTTAAAACTTATACTATAATTGCTCCAAATCCCTTGCATAGACATAGAGGTAAATGATATCAATCTGACTGGCTGCAGCCACCACTAGGTGGAGCTTAGGAGCTTACCGAAGTCTGTACAATATTAAACACTTTACAGTAAACTCCTAAGCTCTGCCTAGTGGTGGCCTTAGAGAGACAGAAGGTCATCATTTAACACTGTATGTTCAGGAATTCAGTTCTACTACATATGTATTCCATAATCCTTTTATACTGCTGTACATAATCTCTACATACTTGTCTCTTCCTCTTTCAGATGTACCAGGATGGGGCATTGCAATTATTGTAATGGTGGCCTTGCTTTTGCTTGGAATGTTATGCAGTTGTGGCATTGTGGTAAGTAAATTATTTTAGATATTAATAATTGACAGGACCCTCAATGGGACCTTTTCACCATGACTAGCCTTTGAAGACTGCAGGAGCCCATTTTCACTATGTCACTTCTTATTCTGAAGAGCACTATAGGTCTTGTTCAAGTACCTTGGACCTTCCAAGTCCCTTACTATGCTTTCCAATGTGCAGTGCATTCAAATAAATGGGAGAGAACTTGAATACCATTCATTGCCTCTAAGCAAAGTATAGAGCTATACCTGTTTCTGATCAATGAAGCTACCTCAGCCAGCTGATCAGAAGTGTTTGACTCCCACCAATCTAATATTGAAGACTTATTATGATTTTTTTTTACATAAAAACTAATATTTCCCAATTTCTTTTCAGCCCATAATGTGCAAGAAAGGTGGTGACGGATGTTGTGCTGGTCGATAGTATCATTAACTTGAATTCTGGACTCCATCTACAAAATTTTGAAAAAGACACCTCGTTCTTGCCATTGTATCTCTAGAATTCCTGGTATTTTCAGTGCATGTACATGATTACTTAATGCTAAAAACATGTATAATGACGTAATTATTGTTAATGTATGTAAAGACTCACTAATAAATCCCATAAAGAAAGTATCATTCTTGTATTTCTTTCTGCTGAACCTATATTTTCTTTTTTGAGGGTTAGTTTAAAAAAATATATATATTTATATCAGTCAGTAATTTTGAAGGTGTTTGTAGGAATTGATTGTCATTTCTTCATGTTTGCCTAAACCACAGGGGCGTAGCTAAAGGATTATGAGCTTGGGCTCCCCTTCCCTCAGTACTTTGTGTCCAGGGGCAGGGAAACATATAGTCTTTGTGCTGCCTGAGGCAAAAATTGAAACAGCTTGCCAAATTCTTGACCTAACTCGTTCCCTCCAGTCATAGGCGTAACTTGACCAGCATGTACCTTGTTCTTATGTGGCACAATGGTCTTTGGCCCCACTCAGGCTACTGGGCCTGGTAGCAACTGCTACCTCTGTACCCCTTATAGTTACGCCCCTGCTAAACCACACTATTGGAATATAAAGATACTAATTAATTTCTAAGGTTAACCTTTACAGATCTAATTGATCAAAGACATTTTTCAAGATAAAATTTCTTTGTTAACCACAGTAACCATCAGAGTTCAGCTTTGAACAAGGTTATGAGTTCAAATCCACCTAAGGCAAGATTTAATAGGGACTCCTGAGTGATACATAAATGTTGCAACTTGACTGATTTATTGAATTCTACTAGGTACAACCATACTTTTGTCCTTGGAGTTTGGGAGTTCTCCCTCCGCGATTTCTCCTCCGAGTTACCCTGTGGGGCACCAAAGTGATTGTAAGATGTGCAGTCTGCCCTACTCTGCTGTTGTTGGTCTCTGAAGGTCTACTGTCTACCAATTTCTCTTTACCCACACTTTGAAAGAAAAACACTCTGCCCTTCCAGTGTCTTCGTATAATTGTCCTGTACAGACCCCAACCTCCCACAGCTATAAATGTGCAACACACTCATCAGATGCTCTCTAGCCTACAACCAAGACAACAGTTCCTAGCCCAATGGAGCAATTACAGTTCTGGTCCAAGTCCACCAAATTGGACTCATCATGAATTTAAAGAGTATGTAGGCCATATATGTTGATGACCTATCATAAAGATAGATAAACAATATCTGATAAGTTGAGGTCCGGCACCTGGCACCCCTGCTGATCAGGTGTTTGAAGAGGAGGTGGTGCTCCATGTTAGCACTGCTTCTTGTTCATTAGACTACTTGTCATCTACAAAGTGCACTTGAATGGAGCGAGTACTTGTCATTACACTGCACCGCCCAAACTTCCAAGACAAAGGGTAGAGTAATGAACAAGAAGCAGTGCTCGCATGGAGCTCCACCTCCTCTACAAAAAATGATTGAAAGGGGTGCCAGGTGTTGAGCCTCCGCCAATCAAATATTGATCACCTATTCTGACGATAAGTCATCAGTATGCTTGGCCTCAACGACCCCTTTAAATCATTGGGCTGTAATATATCCAGTATAAAAATCCAGTAATAATTTCTTGAGTGCAGCACCCCAATAATGGTATGCAATTGATAATACAGATTCTAAACTGGGTAACATGCCCTCTAATAATAAAATATTAGGGGACAGGTAACTCAAACATCTTCTTCCTGATGGTGCTGTCTTTGTTAAGTTTGTTAGTCCACTCACATACTGTATTTCTTTGGTAGTTTCTCCATTTAAATGAGGCTATACAGAACCTGTAGCACACCTATCACACATCTCATTAATTCCACCAAGTAACCTAACATTATCAGACACCATACATTGAACCCTTAGCATCTGGCTCCATGGATGGGAATCAAATTACTGCCATCATACACATAGCTCAAGACATTGTTTTAGTCTATATATTTTATAAATTGGTTTTAAATTGCCCAGCATGCAGCATCAAATTAAAGTCAGTCAGTAATTAGTAGTCCATTGTCCAGATTAGAAAGATGTTGTCAATATAGTGCCACCAGCATAGGACATGCTCCAAAAACCTGAATGCCTACTTGTGGCTGCCCCTTCAAAGAGACCATAAGTATGTTGGCATATGTATGGTCACATTGGACCCCATTGCGGTTCCTTTGCAATGCTGAAAAATATTAATCTACAATGTAAGTAAAAAAAAAATCAGATATGTGCCTAATATCCTCTGTATCAACTTGCAGGATAACAGGCTGAACTGGATGGACAGATTTTTTTTTTCAGTCTTATAAACTTTGTTACTATGTTACTATGGTAGCGAAATTGCATAATACAGTGATACCTCGGTTCACGAACGCTTCTGTTCACGAACAACTCGGTTCACGAACAGAAAAGTTCGTAAAAATATGCTCCGGTTCACGAACTCCGCCTCGGTTCACGAACGCAAGCCGCGGCCATTTTAATGCTAATTTCAGGCTGTCACATGGTCGGGACTTCCTGTAGGAAGACCGTGGAGAGAAGAAGCAAGAATAAGAGACACAGAAAGAAGTACTCTGCAAGCATTATAAGTGATTATACTGTATTTTATCACATACAGTACATACTGTACACAGAAAGAAGTACTCTGCAAGCATTATACAGTACAGTAAGTGATTATACTGTATTTTATCACATACAGTACATACAGTACACAGAAAGAAGTACTGTACTCTGCAAGCATTATAAGTGATTATACTGTATTTTATCCCATACAGTACATACTGTACAGTTCACTGGACACCCAATATGGCTCCCAAGAAGCATAGTGGAAAGAAGAAAGTGCGGAGCAGCAATAAAGGTGACAAGAACAGCAATGCAGGTGACAATGTGCAAAGTGGAAATGCAAGTGACAATGTGCAAAGTGGAAATGCAAGTGACAATGTGCAAAGTGGAAATGCAAGTGACAATGTGCAAAGTGGAAATGCAAGTGACAATGTGCGAAGTGGAAATGCAGGTGACAATGTGCAAAGTGGAAATGCAAGTGACAAGAATGTGCAGCGCAAGCATGGTGGCAAAAAGAAAGTGCACAGCAGTAGTAAAG
Source organism: Bufotes viridis (assembly GCA_033119425.1). NCBI lineage: Eukaryota > Metazoa > Chordata > Amphibia > Anura > Bufonidae > Bufotes > Bufotes viridis. The sequence goes on from CM065597.1 coordinate 20,814,056, forward strand.
GTGACAGCAAGGTTGTGAAGAAAATAACCATTGAGCTGAAGAAGGAAATTATAGAAAAGCATGACCGTGGTATTCGTGTGACTGATCTGGCTTCGGAGTACAAGATGGCAAAGTCAACAATTTCGACTATTCTGAAAAACAAAGCCGCCATCAAAGGAGCTGATGTTGCAAAAGGAGTAACAATGTTAACCAAGCAGAGGACACAAGTGCTGGAAGAGGTGGAAAAACTTTTGTTGGTGTGGTTGAATGAGAAACAGCTGGCAGGTGATAGTGTAAGTGAAGCTATGATCTGTGAGAAAGCCAGGAAATTGCACAGTGATTTACAGCAAAGAAGCCCCTCTACAAGTGCAGCAAGTGACGAATTTAAAGCCAGTAGAGGGTGGTTTGAAAAATTCCGCAGGAGAACTGGCATCCACAGTGTGATTAGACATGGTGAGGCTTCCAGTTCTGACAAGGCCGCAGCAGAAGCTTACAAGTTAGAATTTGCAGAATTCATGAAGACAGAAGGATACGTCCCTCAACAAGTGTTCAACTGTGATGAAACAGGGCTCTTCTGGAAAAAAATGCCGAACAGAACCTATATCACACAGGAGGAAAAGGCCCTACCAGGGCACAAGCCCATGAAGGACAGATTGACCCTTTTGCTGTGTGCCAACGCAAGCGCCGATCTGAAAATTAAACCACTACTGGTGTACCATTCTCAGACCCCTCGTGCATTTAGGGAACAAAATGTGAACAAGGCCAGACTGCCCGTCATGTGGAGAGCCAATGCCAAAGCTTGGGTCACAAGGCAATTGTTTATGGAATGGCTGCACGAGGTGTTTGCACCCACCGTCAGAAAATATCTTTCTGATAACCAGCTGCCTGAAAGGTGCCTTCTTCTGATGGACAATGCCCCAGCACACCCTCCAGCCTTGGTGGATGATATGGATGCTGAGTATGACTTCATCAAGGTAAAGTTCCTCCCCCAACACAACACCACTTCTGCAGCCCATGGACCAGCAAGTCATCTGCAACTTTAAGAAGCTGTACACAAAGGCGCTCTTCACTAGGTGTTTTAATGTCACTGAAGAGACATCCTTGACTTTGAAAGAATTCTGGAAGAAACATTTCAATGTTGTCCACTGCATTAACCTCATTGACAAAGCCTGGGAAGAGGTCACTTCCCGAACCCTAAATTCAGCCTGGAGGAAACTGTGGCCAGAATGTGTCGCTGAACGTGAACATGACTTAGAAGGGTCTGATGCAGAGGTAGTGGAGGAAATTGTGTCCATGGGCAAGAATATGGGTCTGGACGTTGATGGTGCTGATGTGGAAGAGCTTGTTGAGGAACATAGGGAGGAGCTGACCACGGAAGAACTTTATGAACTCCACAGTGAGCAGCAGAAGGCACTTCTTGAGGAGCATTCCACTGAGGAGGAAGAAGAAAGGGAGGAGGTTAGCAGTGATGCCATAAAATCCATTATGCAAAAATGGAATGAGTGCCATGATTTCTTTGAAAAGCACCACCCCAACATTACTGTCACAAACAGAGTGTTAAATCTCATGAATGATAATGTGGTCTCTCATTTCCGGAGGGTTATGCAGCGCAGAAAGAGACAAGTGACATTGGACAGATTTTTCAGACAAACTGAGCCTGCAGCTAGGAGACAAAGGAGAGAGGAAACCCCTGAAGAAGATCTCCCTGATGTCCTTATGGAGGGGGACTCTCCCCCCAAACAATAACTGCCTCCCACCTTACTGTCCTCTCTTAATAAATAACTACAGTATACTGTACTTTACTAATGTGTATTGTCATTTGTTTCATATTTTTGGGCTTCAAAAACCCCCCAAAAAAAGTCAGCACGGATTAACCGGATTTACATTGAACCCTATGGGAAAATGTGCCTCGGTTCACGACCAATTCGGTTCGCGACCAGAGTCAGTTCACGAATTAAGTTCGTGAACCGAGGTATCACTGTACAATGGGATAATGGATAGGACAGGTGCCATAGGGGACAACACCTTTAATAATCTCCTAGTGAGTGATGACTTATTGGGGTATAGACTGTTACAAAGTATTTTTCAAAATGTAAAACATATTATCAAATCATAATTTAGAGTAGTAGTAGTAGAAAGTTTTTAATTATCTATTTTTGTACTACCCTACTTGCACTCTCAATAAATCTAAGATTAACATTCTCCATAATTCGAACCTCTCACTCTTATCTTTAAGAATTATCTTAAGCAGCACCAGCTCTCTGGAATGAACTGCCGTTGACAATCAGGTTAATTCATAACTTCCTTACCTTTAAATGTGCCTTGAAAACACAACTTTTTAGGCGGGCTTATCATGTCCCCTAAGGGTAAGGGTCAGTTCACACGGCTGATTTTCAAAACACACGTGTATAAAGAGGTGCTACAAATATGGACATAAAATATGTACAACATGCCACCATATAAGGGAAGCAATAGAGTTCTTATGTCCAGCTCAAATATTTACTCTTTTTAAGGGAAAACATACATTAAAGGGGTTGTATCATGTAAAATACTCTATATTTTTTAAACTAGCACCTGGATCTGAATACTTTTGTGAATGCATGTAATTAAAAATTTCATATTGCCACTGAACTATTCAATAAAATGTATCTGTATAGCACCACCTGCTGTTTGCTCTTTTCCTTATTTCTTGTCCACCTCATTGAGGTGTCGCACATGCTCAGTTTAAATCTTCAACTGTCACCATCCATATCTTCTGTTAGAGGCTGTGGCAGTTATAGGGACATGCCTTGAGCTGCCAGCCTGAAATAAAATCTACCGGAACAATTAGAGCACTGAATGAGGAGATCTCTGGATCCATGTGAGCTACGGGGCAGGCTATAGCTTTGTTAGAAAGAGATTGCCATGTACTATATGGTGTCGGATTTTTTTACATTAATCCAGCCTAACCCCTTTAACTGTAATACAACTTATGTTGGTTATTTAATTACATGTATCAAAAGCAATGTTCGATACGTATTATGTGCTATTTACACCTTAAAAAAAGGAATTTGGAAGCATTTATCCGACAGTGTGAATGGCAATGCTAGTTATCTGTCAGCGGTTTCAAAGTACTCTTTTTTAAAATCATGATGGAGGTGTCCGTTAATTTAAATGTATTGACATGGAAAGAAATGAATATACTAAGTAAGGGTGCTTGCGTGAAGATTTCGGCCAAAATCTCATGCGCGTTGATGTATGACAGCTCCCTGTCATTGCACCCATGATTTACAAAAAAATGCGCTTCATAACGAAGTAATTCATCACAAATTAGATTTTTTTTGTAAAATCCGTTGAAGCAGCCAGATCGAATTTTTGAATACTTTGCTTATCACTAGTAGCGATGAGCGGCAGAGGCAATATTCAAATTTGCGACATTTCGTGAATATTTGGGCGAATATTCGCCATACATTAGAGATTTCGCAAGTTCGTGATCTCCAGTCATTATTTTTTTGATTGCGAAAATTCCCAATAAAAAATCACATAAAAATTTGCATAAAAAGTCGCAATAACTGGTATTTAAAAAAAAAGAATATTGGCGATTATGAATATATTTCGCCATATTCTAAATTTTCGCGAATTCTTGAAGTGCCAATATTCGCAATTAAATTTCGTAATTCGAATATTCGTGATCAACACTAATCACTAGTAGAGATGTGCTGTGAAGCCTTTTGGATACTTGGCATAAATATCCTGCGCGATTAAATCGTAGACTTATCTAACATTATTTATAGTATGATTAATTATGCGAGTGTCTATGGCCGGTTGCTTTACTACATGTTTTGGGCATGACAAATAAAGTTTTCAATGTATTTTTTGTGGTTTCCATCTATGTAGTGCATGTCTATATCAATGAGTGGCCAGTGGAAAACAAGGGCGCACTGGGAACTTAAAGTGGCCCTGAGAAAAACTAAAAGGTGCCGAATATTGTAGATTGGTCCAAACTGACACAAGTAGTCAGAACCAGCACAAGTAGATGGGGTCAATACAAGTAGGCGAGGTCAAAAATACCATGTTTTGGCTCAAAATATTGTCCAAGCAGAACCAAATACCAATGTGCAGCATAAAATACCTCCCAAGAAACTGACTCTCTGTGGAGCTTAGGAGGTGGGATGTGAGCCATAGCACCAAGCCAGCCCTACCTTCACATGCTGCCTGGACTACCTTTCCATAATAATGATCCCAAATTGTCAAGAAAAGAAGAAAAATAAAAAACCTGAATCCCATGCCAAGCCATTATCTCCAATGCAGGTCACAGGCCTCTTCTATTAGACTGCCCAATATACTGGCCTATGGCTCATGAGGGTAAACGACAGGGCAGGGAACCATCACATCATCCTCTACCTGGCCAGCAGCAGAAAGGAGGGTTTGGGTGGCCCAATAGACATTAGCCCACTGGGAAATTTCCCTGTAGGGTTTATGGCCAGTCTGCCACCGACAGAAAATGGATGTATTACATGCATTTGTATTCAGTTTCTAAAAAGCTGTGGTTGAAGGGAATGTGTCATCAGAATATAAACTATTGCTTAACATATTTTTAAAGAATTTTTGATGATGTTTTTAATTTTTAACATCAATATCTACATGTAAACAAAAACCATAAAATCCTGCAGTTTTCCCAGTGGCCACTAAGACTAATAACAGGTGTCACTTCTTGATTTGTACAGATCAGTTTACTGCAGTTATCTGCTTATCTGTCATTCTAATCCTGCCTGTAATGATATAACCTCAGTGTACAGATAACACAGGATCCACCATTTACAATTGGTCATTGTCAAATCTTATATATTCTTTCCTTGTACAATGACCTCTGCACAGGTCACAGAGCATGCCTAGAAAACTCTCCCATGGAAGTCAATTGGGTCCCCTTCAGACCATTGTGTCTATGGTCCATGGGGCTGCCATAAAGCAATTTTCTTAATGCTTTGTAAATGCTGTTAAAGGGGTTGTCTCATCTTAGACAATGGGGACATATCGCTAGGATATGCCCCAATTCTCTGATAGGGAAGGCTCGGCTATTCCTATTGCGTCCATAGAAATGAATGGGAGCGGTGGACGTTCATGCATGGTGCGCTCTCATTCCCTTCTATTGGGAGAGCGCTTGGTGGTGGCCGGAACGGATTCCTCCAGCCACCACTTTAAGAGGTTCCGTTCTTGATATTGGTGCAGATCCCAGCTAGAGATGAGCGAATCGAAGCTGACAAAGTGGAATACGATCCGAATTTCAGGAAAAATTTGTTTGGCACCAAAGCCAAATTTCTTCATGATTCATGGTAAGTTAACAAATTGCATTTATTTCTAAAATAGCTGCTGCATGTGTAAGGACATGGAGCAAGGAACTCCCTATAACTACACCTCAGCCATCTTGGATTCTGCCGTTTACCAGTGTACTTAGTGCAGAGAGAGACGTCAGCAGTCTCTAGGGACAATGTTAGAAAAAACTTAATTGTGCAAAAAAAATGATTTACAAGTACAGGGAAAAATTATTCAAGGTGTAGGGAAAGGATAGGGAGGAATCATTCCACAGCATTTATGTAGAACAGGGTTCAGTAGGGGAATTTACAGCCTGGGTAATAGCAACAATCCTATTACACCTTGCTGCACTGACGGGGGATCCAAATTGCCATTATACAGCTCTGTAATTCCAGCAATACGGTGTCCATATTAGGACATCGTCAGACATCATCCACAACACCCTCCTTCGTCAGGCCAAACTCCAGCAGTCCTCTTCCCTCAGGCAAAACTCCATCCTCTGTCAGCCAAAACTCCTTTCTTCCTCATACAAAACTGCCTCCTTCCTCAGACCTCAGCCAAAACGCCCTCCTCCCTCATCCAAAACTCCATCAGATGTCAGCCAAAACTCCCTCAGACATCAGCCAAAAATTCCGTCAGTCCTTGAGCCTGTCGGTGTCTGCCAAAGTGCACGGCAGCGCCGACATGTGGAGCTGTAATTACAGTCAGGGACAGTACTTGTCTTTAACGGTCCACTGGGTGAATGTGGTTCCTGCACACCCACACCAGCAACTTGGCCAGGTGATGGCGCTTCCACCTCCACATTCTCACGCCGTTAGACTTGCTACAACGTCCACCTCTGTCTCCCCATTCTCCACCATGTCCTCAGCCTCCACTGCAGGGACAATTCATAGTGCCCCTCCAGCAAACCACATGTGCAGGGCACGGCGGTGTCATGATGTTCTGCACCTCATTTGCTTCCGCGAATGGAGACACACAGGGGAAGAACTCCTCCATTTGATTCATCAAGAAATCGAATTCTGGCTTGCTCTGGAACCACTAAAAATCGGAACCATAGTGACTGACAACGGGAAGAACAAAGAGGGACGAGCTATGTGCCCTGCATGACACACCTGTTAAATCTGGCTGTCAAGCGGTTCCTGAAGTCTTTCACCCAACTGCAAGACATCCTAAAAATGGCCAGGAAACTTTGCTTGCACTTCAACCACTAGTACTCCGCAAAGCACACCCTCTTTGAGCTGCAGTGGCAGAACGGCATCCCCTAAAATAGGCTGATATGCGACGTTTCCACCCGTTGGAATTCCACCCTCCATATGTTGGAACAACTATGAGAACAGAGAAAGGCTAAAAACGATTTCTTGATGATCCAAGCAGACAGGAGTACTTCCCTGTGTAACTTCGATGTCAGCAAGTGGCAGCTCATGCGTGACACCTGCCGTTTGCTCAGGCACTTTGAGGAGGCCATGTCATTTGTTGCCAGGACTACGGGATGAACAATGTCATTCCCCTGCAACAGATGCTGGAAATTTTGTCTTGTCAAGGTACTGGAGACATGGCGCCTAGATCTCATGGCCACATGAGCCCTGTGGGGGCTGAACTGGAGGAGGAGGAGGAGAAGGATATTGGAGCACAAGCAATGTGTAGCGAAATGGGTGGTTTTTCTACACAGGTGACAGTAGAGGAGGAGCAGGATTAGCCAGAGTAGCTGAGGAGGAAGATGAGGCAGAGGACCCAGACACACCGTGGCAGTATGCAGTGGAGATGGAGGCAGTGAGTCCCTCCCAGTCACTTGCACAAATGGCCCGATGCACGCTCCTTTGCTTGCGTAGTGACAGCTGAATTGTCAGCATTCGGCAGAGGGATGACTTCTGGCTCTCCACCTTGTTGGACCCTCTCTCCCGTTCAAAAATGGGGGCCCTTTTTATAGCCACTGAGAGGGAGGACAAACTGAACTACTATAGAGACATCCTATGTAGTCAGTTGACCGCTGCCTATCTGTACCTTCGTCCATCCTCTCGCAGGTCTGACCGGGGGACCCTCTGTGCTCATGTTTCACTGCGATGGCTGCTGCGTAAGTGTGGGGTGGCAGGAGCAGTGCCAGCTCCATCAGCAGCCTGAGTCTAGAGTCGCTGATGAGCAGCTTTCTTCAACCCCATAGTGAAGAAACTACTTACCAGCAGCCAGACATAGAGCTCGACCTTAACCAGCAGGTGGTGGCATACTTTGACAGTACCCTGTCACCCCACATTTAAGATCTGGTGGACTACTGGACAGCCAAACTGGATTTTGGTCGCAACTGGCAGAGTTTGCCCTGGAACAGCTGTCATGCCCGGCCAGTAGTGTGGCATCAGAGCGGGTGTTTAGTGCGGTGGGGGCCATAGTTACCCCAAGAAGACTGTCCACCCAAAATGTGGAGAGACTGACCTTTGTCAAGATGAATCAGGCGTGGATCAACCAGGATTTCCACCCACCAATGCCTGATGCATCAGACTAGATCGTCCATGGTGCCACACCAACACCTTGACAAAAAAGACCAGTTTCTTCTGGCTATCTGCCTCATCTACTAATCTGATGCTACACATCTGATGCCAAGTGCTCCTTCTTACACCCACCATTGTCATCGGGTACTGTTAATGCCACCCACCACCCCTCTCTGTCACCGGGTCACTCTGTGGTCTCCTGATACCGCTGCCACCTCCACACTATGTCACCTTGCCAGTCTGTGGTTTCCTAAAGCTGCTGCCACCTTCACACTATGTCACCTAGCCACTCTTTGGCCTCCTGATGCTGCTGCCACCTCAACACTATGTCACCTTGCCACTTTGTGTACTCCTAGTGCAGCTGCCACCTCTCCACTATGTCACCTTGCCACTCTGCGGCCTCCTCATGCTGCTGCCACCTCCACACTCTGTAATAGGGTCACTTTGTGGAGTCCTCATGCTGCTGCCACCTAACCACTATTTTACATTGCCACTCTGTGCCCTCCTGATGCTGATGCTACCTCCACAGTATGTCACCTTGCCACTCTGTGATTTCCTGAAGCTGCTGCCACCTCCACACTATGTCACCTTGCCACTTTGTGTACTCCTAGTGCAGCTGCCACCTCCCCACTATGTCACCTTGCCACTCTGCGGCCTCCTCATGCTGCTGCCACCTCCACACTCTGTCATAGGGTCACTTTGTGGAGTCTTCATGCTGCTGCCACCTAGCTACTATGTCACATTGCCACTCTGTGATTTCCTGATGCTGCTACCACCTCCACACTTGTTTACCGTGTCACTCTGTGGTCTCCTCATGCTTCTGGCACTTCCACACTATGTTAAGTTGCCACTCTGTGGTCTCCTCATGCTGTTGCCACCTTCACACTATGTCACTTTGCCACTCTGTTGTCTCCTGATGCTGCTGCCACCTCCACACTATGTCACCTTGCCACTCTGTGGCCTCCTGATGCTGCTGCCACCTCAATACTGTCATTGTGCCAATTTGTGTATTCCTAGTGCAGCTGCCACCTCTCCACTTTGTCACCTTGCCACTCTGCGGCCTCCTCATGCTGCTGCCACCTCCACACTCTGTAATAGGGTCACTTTGTGGAGTCCTCATGCTGCTGCCACCAAACCACTATTTCACATTGCCACTCTGTGCCCTCCTGATGCTGATGCCACCTCCACAGTATGTCACCTTGCCACTCTGTGATTTCCTGAAGCTGCTGCCACCTCCACACTATGTCACCTTGCCACTTTGTGTACTCCTAGTGCAGCTGCCACCTCCCCACTATGTCACCTTGCCACTCTGCGGCCTCCTCATGCTGCTGCCACCTCCACACTCTGTCATAGGGTCACTTTGTGGAGTCCTCATGCTGCTGCCACCTAACTACTATGTCACATTGCCACTCTGTGATTTCCTGATGCTGCTACCACCTCCACACTTGTTTACCGTGTCACTCTGTGGTCTCCTCATGCTTCTGGCACTTCCACACTATGTTACGTTGCCACTCTGTGGTCTCCTCATGCTGTTGCCACCTTCACACTATGTCACTTTGCCACTCTGTTGTCTCCTGATGCTGCTGCCACCTCCACACTATGTCACCTTGCCACTCTGTGACCTCCTCATGCTGCTTCCACTATATCATAGGGCCACTCTGTGGACTTATCCTGCTGTTCCCACTCTACCCACTTCATCACTTGGCTAATATTTTGTCTTCGGCCTGCCTGACATCATCATTTATTTGACCCATCTTCTGATCTGTCAGAAGGAAGGAAAAATTAGATGCGCAACAGATCATGTTTGTGTAGCAGCTTTAAGGCCTATAATGTCCCATCAGAATTGTCTTGTGATTTGGTTGCCAAAAGCAGGAGCAGGTACAAAACACAGAAGGCATGCAAATATTGCATTCACGTGTAATCTCTGTTTTGGCTCCACTCTTGTTTTTTTTTTGGCATTACTAATACTGATGGATTACTGACCAAATGCTGACCGAGTGAAGGCGGATGCTCAACAGATAGGATCTTTTTTTTTGGGGTTATTGTTCTGACGGATCAGAGGAAGAACAAATTACTCAGTGATGTCAACACAAACTTACTGCTGACACCCTCTCCACTCTGTCGGGGGGGGCTCTACTTGTTCATGCGTTTAATAGAACAAGTTCTGTAGACATCTTTGTGGAATCAGCTGATGAGGGTGTAAAAGGAGTGCGCTTCTTCTTGACGCTAACATCGACCTATAAGGCTGAGTTCATACTTGAGTTATTTGGTCAGTTTTGGCCCCATGACCGCCCAAATAAGCAGTTTTTCTAATAGCGATGCCTGTCATCTGTATGTCATACTGACTTACAGTATTATTTCACTACCACAGCAGACTCCCTATGCGTGTTACTCCAAGGCACAGTGTTCTACACCGCTATAAAGGCTCTCAGCAGCCAGGAAATAGCAGTTTTTTTAAGTGATTTGCAGCAAATAAATACGTATCGAAACAAATTTTTTCAGAAAATTTTGCGAACCGGCCGAGTCGAATTTTTAAAAAAATACTCTTATCTCTTGTCCCAGCAGTGGGACCCATATCTATAAGACAATGTGGGCGTATCCTAGCCATATGCCCCCATTGTCTGAGATTAGACAACCCCTTTAAGAACAGTTCAGGCAAGATGCCCGCCCCAATAATCATATTCAGGAAATAGAATAAAAAAATCTGCAATCAGAAAATAAAAATAGGTTAGAAAAAACTTTAAGAACATGTTTGTTCAAAATGCATCAGTGAAGTGTTTTATGCATGTTTGTGTTCAGAAAATGAAGTGTTGAAGATGTGACCTGCCCACCACGAAAGCGGATCCCTCTGCTGTATGGTAACCATTTTTAAACGAGCACTTTGTCGGAAACAATATAGCAAGCATAATGGTAAATAATATGACTTTCATCTAGTGATAATAAAGGTTAATTTCAGAAGTATTCTCTACAGAACACCCTGACGTGCAGCGACCACCCACATATTGAAGAGACTTGCCACCTACAATGGAAAATGTGCCAGATATTAGTGAAATACATCTTACAGCGTTAGTCAGAACAGTGGAACAAGCTTCTAATTACAGAGTAACGAGCGAAGTAAATCAACTTCACATCAAAACAACGACAAGAGGATAAACGCTTATAAAAACCATCATGCGTTTACCTCTGCTGATGAGTCACCTCACAGATTTCCTAACACTGCATTTACCATCGCAGGATAATTCCAGAAACCAAAACATCTGGAACAACTGCGAAGCAGAACTGGATCTGTCATTTAACAATTCTTTTGTAAACTTTGAGATGACATGACACAAAAAGATCACTTGTAGACCTCCTGAAATACAAATTAAACGTTACAAAATGTTGCATGTACTATCTATCTCATATCTGTCTGTCTATCTATCTATCTATCTATCTATCTATCTATCTATTTCATGTTTATCTATCTATTTATAATCTACTGTATCTCCTATCTATCTATCTATCTATCTATCTATCTATCTATCTATCTATCTTTCTATAGCACTGGTGGTGCATGATGTAGGTCCACCATTACAATAACCGCAGATTTATGAAATTCCATGAAGGTACAGGAATCTTCTGCCTGGTATGTGGTAGTAAAGTGAATCACAGCACAGTGAGCAGAAAAATGCGTAATGACTGAGCAGAAAATCTCCTACCAAACATATGAAGGAATGTGTAACAGTCTTATAAAAGTAATACGGAGCTTAAAGATCTCCTATAAAAAAACATGTGACACATGGCCGGCGGTGCACATGCTGCTGTATTGTACAATGTCCTGCCACTAAAAGAGCTGTTCTGGCGGGCTACAAAAGATGGACGGCACATTGTACAGTATGGACTAAAACGATCAATGCTATGTTCTAGGATTTTTGCAAAACCACAAAACCAATTGTACACTGTGAGCTGCTGGTAATGATGTAGGTGGTTGTGGACAATGAGTACATCTATCTCCTATCTATCTATCTATCTATCTTTCTATCTATCTATATATCTATCATCTATCTACCTATTATCTATCTATCTATCTATCTATCTATCTCTGGCAATTACATAGAGACTGGCAGCCACATTTGTGGAACTGAACGCCTATTATCGTGACCGTGGTGTTCTTAGTGGCCTGGCAAAGACCGTTATCTTCTATCCTGTGGGTTGGGGATAACTTTAGAACTTTTCCTTTAAAGAGGTTATCTCAAGACATAAACTTGGGATGACAGGGTAGGGGATAATTGATCAGTGGGTGGTCCAACTTCTGAGGTCTCCGATGTTCTTCTTGAGAAGTGGGGTCTTGAGTACCCTAAATGAATAGAGGCCAGAGAAAGATGTCGGAGGCAGCATGTCCGGTTGAAATCCCTTTATTTTGGGAACTGCTCACATGAAAAACGTGAATACAAAAGAGTGCTACGTTTCGGCTATCCCATAGCCTTTGTCAAGCATAATGTGATCTATACATACATGTGTTTATAAAGTGAAGACTCCACCTCTACATCGAGATGTGTCCAATCATTGCACTTCATTACGAATTAGTGATATAATAAGTTAAAATTTCTCAACCAATCAGTGTGCAGCTATACATACCCCTATAACGAACAGCGTTCTCACCTAAAAAAATGGATGGGCAGACTGTATCATGTTGCACGCTCGTCAGCGCGTCCCCCAGTCTCTAGTGTGCATGTCACAAAGAGAGGAAGTAGAGGTTCACGTGACTACATCGGTCACATGACATCCCATAGCAACGCGTCCTGTATCCAATGAAAGTGACTGAACGGAGGAGTATTACCTCACATGATCCATCGCATGATCGCAGACCAACATGTCCTTGCGATCATGCAGGAACCTAATCAATTCAGTCACAGGGATAGCGCATTGTCTCTCAGGTAAAAATCAAACATCAATTTCAAAAAATTCTATAGGTGTTGACAGCGCTCAATAGTTGAGGGCATACAGCGCACCTGGATCGCAGCATATTGTTTGTTCCGAGTGTGCATCATGGAATCGTACTGTATATAATGTGCATATAGTGCTCACTATACATTAATACTCTATATCAAACCTAAAAACATTAATGACGACCTGCATATGAATCTGTCCTCCATCTCCGCCATGAACATATTAGCATACGTGGGTGCCACGTTCGAGCCCATGGCCACACCACGCTGCTGCTGGTAGAAGGTGTCACCAAAGTGGAAATAATTCCACTGCAGGACCACCTCCAGGAGCTGGAGGACAAATCCACGGCCTCCCAGGGAGAGCCCGGTGCCGGCCAGGGCCACATCGACGACATTCAATCCAAATACATGCTCAATAGATGTGTATAATGAGACTACGTCGAAACTGACAAGAAGAGGCTGGGCAGGCAGACTCAGATCCCTGAGTTTTACTAGAAAATGCCTTGTGTCTGATATAGGAAGGAGCGTTGATGGCATGGACACGTAAGACCCTATCCAGAAATATCGCAATATTACTGAATACCGATACCCGGCCCGACACAATGAGTTGCCCTGGAGGGTCAATAAGGCTTTTATAAATTTTGGCAAGTACCGGGTGCGGTATCTTGAGAAAGTCACTGACATCCTTGTCAATGATGCCTTTCTCAAGTGCTTCACTAATGATTTTCTCAAGACTACACATAATGTTCCATTTAGGGTCATTCTGCAATTCTATATATACCTCCTGGTCACTCAATTGTCTATGCACCTCCCGATTGTAGCTCACTGTGTCCATAACCACCACCGCACCCCCCTTATCCGCCGGCTTAACAGTAATTGACTTGTTGTGCTCTAATTGTGCCAATGCCTCCCTCTCTCCCCTTGTCAGATTCCACATAGTACCCATCGTGTTGTGTTCCCTCAGTGAATCAATCTGCTGCGACACAATATTAATGTAAGCCTCCACAAGATGATTATTATGGGGAGGTGAAAAATCACTCTTCACATTCAAGTCCAATGTCACTGGAATCAGGTGATGGTCTCACATTATTTTCCTTTTTAGCGGAGAAAAAAGCTTTCAGTCTCAATACTCGATAGAAGCGATGTAAGTCAAGTTCCAAATCGAACCAGTTCCTTCCTTAGTCCGGGCAAAAAGACAGTCCACGTCACAAAAGTTTTAGTTGTTCCATAGTCAATTCATTAGATGAGATGTAGACGACCAATTTATTCATTACATCTGGTTGCGTCTCGTAGTCCGTCCCCATGTGCCTCTGTTGGATTTCTGAAAGAGAGAATGTTTCTGGGATCTGTGATACTTCCGTCCACCCCTCCTCCGGCTTCGTATTTTACGCCGGGTTGAGAAGGCCCTAAAAAAGGTATTTTATTGATATCATCCGATGAGTCAGAACCACCGGTGGGGAATCCGAAACGGCTCTTATCAAATTTCCTGCCCTTCTTTCTGTGTGGTCTACTTTGCGTTTGCTGCTGCCAATTATACACATGGCCCACCTGGTAATCTTCCAGGTCCTGGTACCATTTATCCCTTTTGATCTTCTCCACTTCAGCATTGTGTCGCTGTGTGTACATTTTAATTTTCTCCATGAGTGCCACAAATTCATCATCATTCAGTAATCTCTAAATCTGTGTTTCAATAGCAGTCATCGATTGTTTGACTGTCTCAATCTCCTGACCCAGAAAGTCAATATTCAGCAACATCAATTCAAAAGCATATTTGTTGTTGGTCATTTCAAACATTTTGCAGAATTCTTCATTGTTAGGAAAAAGAGTTGGTCTGAGATGGGATCGCAATCCCCTAGGGATACGTTGTGAGTGATAATATTCCCTTAAAGTATTCAGGTGAAGTTCCATGGTGACCAACTTTTTGGACTCATGCTCTAACTTCTTTTTGAGCAGGTCTACAGAGGGGGTACTTAAAAAGGATACATCCCCACTGTCACCATTAATGAGTCTCTGAATTTGTTCCTCAGTATATAAACACGTATTCACGTTTGCAGTGTCTCTGACCCTAGTAGATTCTGAGGTTCGAATAGAGGGGCAGTCAAGCATGCATGCAGTTGCTCCATTGATTTTTTACAGGACTGCCAGAGATAGCCGAGTGGTGTACTCGGCCCCACAAAGCATCAGTGGGTGGCAATGTGCATGCTTGTTCTCCTCTACCTTCATTCAGGGAACCCAGAGGTTATACCACCCCCCCCCCTTCCGATGCTTTATTGGGAAACCCCTTTAAATTGTGTCCTTGCTCTCAAAGATTTGAAAAACATCACTTATTATGGTTATTTGCCTCTTGACCAGACTGAGAATTATCAGTCGGAGTAAAGATCTCATGGCACTGGTCCAGTGAAGGGCAATACAGGAATTTTTATTCGTAGCTTCATACCACGTAAAGGAATGTCTAATTTACGAGAGCTACAAAATACTATTGATTAAAAACATGGATGCAGACTCAAATTAAGTAGGAAGCACTTGATGGGGACAAGTTAAGATTCTCCAGGGATTGCTATTTTGGCACTGAATACTGGTAACCTTGTTAGCAGGAGATTAACTCATAACTCACAAACATCTAATTGTCTACAATTGTCTTGACCTCTGTTATAAAATGATTGCTCCACCAAGAATGGCAGAGTCTGAGCAATAAACTTTTAAATAAATTGCCAGCCTACCGTACGCTACAATTATTCATTTATAATCTCTACACTCATGTATTTCGGAATGTGTTGGGTACACACAGATGAGCCATGCGTCACTGCTGGGTTCAGACTATAAAAAGTGGATGCTACAAGAGAAAGGCCAACAAAGATTTGGGAATTATCTTGAAGATACTACCTGTCTCCAAAAGGACCTAAGGAGGAACATGGCAGCTGAACGTTTTATGGGAAAGTCTGGACTCTTGACTCTGGCCCTGTGTGCCTTACTAAGTCTACAGGGGGCTGGTAAGAAATTTGTATTTTCTTGGTTAGTCAGCTTTTATCAGACCCAGCTACTCATAGGGTGATATGAGCCAAGGTTCTCCTCGTCACCAGAAGACCTTGTGAAAGATATCAAAGTTCATTTAGAGCACGGATTCCCAACCTGCGGCCCTCTAGCTCTTGCAAAACTACAAATCCCAGCATGCCTGGGCAGCCTACAGCAGGACATGGTGGGAGTTGTAGTTTTGCAACCACTGGAGGGCCTCAGGTTGAGCATCCCTGACTTAGAGGAATCATTCATCCTACTTAATGACATCTTTTATTAGTTACTTGATTAGTTTACTTGATGTAAACATTTTGCCTGCTATAGAAGCAATATTTTGTCCTTGATACTTTATTTTAAGCAAAAGTATTAGCCAAAATGTATGGTAAGACGTCCACCAAAATTTCTCAGTTACAGTAGTCTTGACACATCATATTGAGATAAGGTGTTTCGAAACAAGTGCTGCAAGAGCTTAACCATTGATACAGGGATGATAATGGCTTAATTTTCATCACAAAATGCTCATGTTTTTTAAACTGATTTATATGACAAATTGTGGAAGGAAAATTGTTTTCCTTCCATGCCATTATTTGGGCACTTGAAAGTCCATGTTCAACTTTACTTCTGACGTATGTTTGATACATGGAAGAGGATATCCTCTTTGGAAGTCCATGAGCTGAGACACCTATGAATACTAGCCATGCCAGTTGTGATTTTCAGTTCCTGTAATGCCAGTCTAGATAGGGCAATCCTGAGTGAAGACAAAGGGAATTTGGTAGATTTCCATGGTTGCACGGTTCTAGAAAATGGTAGTCATCTCAGCTCAACAACTGCCTTGGATTCTATTTTCTGACTTGAAAGACATAAGTAAGCGTTATAGACTATCGTGAATTACGTGAACTACTCAGTTACTTAGGAAGGTTCAAAAGTAACACTACCGACCTATAACAAGCTTGATCACAAAGATCGGATATTTTTCCACCTTCTTTCGAAAATACCGCATGGTTCTCAATGAGGTCCATCTACAAGATCTTCTAAAATCTTGATAATGAAGGGGTAATTGCATTGTTTCAAATGAAGTCAGGCTAGTACACAGCAGATATCAGTTGTGGCTGCTATATATTTCCACAATTCAGGGAAATATAGTAATAGGGAAATGCATGGGTGGCCATATAATACAAAGATCAGTCATGCTAACCAAAGCAGGAGCTTCTCTTTGACTAACAGAAAAGTTGTGTTCCCCAATTCATATGTCTTAATAGGGCAAACTGAAAGGGGCTTTTGTTATTTTTAATATAGCTATGACATTTCTTTGCTATGTCCATTCTCCAAACGTGTCTGTAATATCTGCTTATTTTTCTCTCTTCCAGAAGCACACAATTGTACTTATACTGGTATGTATTAGATAAACTATATAGCTTTGATAATTTCTTTAGATCTCTAACATTGGGTAGTATAAAGGGGCCTTAATGCATGGAATTTTACTTTTTGCAAGATTTACACTGTAAAACAAGGTTCTCAATGAAACAAAATGAAGAGGTTTATAAAATGGAGGTTCACAATGTACTCCAGTCTAGTTTTCCATGCATTAAATATTCTCCATCCCAGTGTTCCATATAAGAAATATTCTCCAACCTGGGATTCCATACATGAAATGCTCTCCATCCTTGTTCTCCATACATTGAAAACTCTCCAGCCTGGTATGCCATATTTGAAATATTTGCCAGCCTGGTGCTCCATACTTGAAATGTTCTCCAGCCTGATACTTCATACATAACATGTGCTCCAGTCTGGTACTCCCTACATGAAATGTTCTCTGGACTAGTACTCCATACATTAAATATTCTTCAGTCTAGTTCTCCATACATCATATGGTATTCAGCTTGTCTCCTCCATACATGACATTCTTCAGCCTCATACTCAATACATTAAATAGTCTCAAGCCTGGCTCATCCACACATAAAATATTCTCCAGCCTGGTCCTCCATTCATAAAGTACTCTGCAGCCTGTCTCCTCCATACATCACATTTTCTCCAGCCACATGAAGTATTCTCCAGCCTAGTTCTATATACATGAAATATTTCCTGGCTGGTTGCTCATATATTCTTCAGTCTAGAGTTCTATGGTTATCTACGTTTGGTTCACTTAAAAAGCAGGAAGTCCCAGTCTTGTGGTCATCATATGGATGCTAAACTGCAATTGCCTTATGTCTATCTGAATGTGGTGGTGGTTAACTTTTAGTATTTAGAAATATGTAGAAGTCCTACAGAGTTAGACTCTCTGTGGTGCTAGTATGTGTACCCAGGGCAATATTACCTCCTAAGCTGTGATTAGTTATGACTATATTCTTGCAAGAAGTTTTGGATCCCCCTAGTTATTCTCCTTATTCCCTCGGCAGGTACACCTGGATGGGCTATCGCTGTAATTGTTATGTTGGCCATCCTTCTAGCCTCACTACTTTTAAGTTGCTGCCTTGCGGTAAGTATTCAATATAAAAATTGTCTCTTCATTGTTTACCAGCCGCAGTGCAATACATTCTATATTGGCTACCATGGAACTGCAACTCTATCCCCTTCAATAATTAAACAGAACTACATGTAGTACCATGCACAGTCAGTATGGGATGTATGCCACTGGGACATATAATGAAGATGGTGCAGCGTTCACCCAATTGTAGCATCCCATTTAAATAGTTGATCAATACATGTGCCACCGATGTGATGGGTCATCCATGTTAAAGTTCAAGACAAACCCTTTAAGCAAGAAACCTCCACTTGATATATAAAAGTCAATAGATACTGGAGCTACAGTCATCACATCATTTTGCAAATATATAAATGCAGCCTATGAACATGAAAGTGGCCAACGTGTAACACATGCACTGTTATCCAAGTGACCATGTAGTCTCCAACCCTTGGCTTTCCAGTTGTTGCAAAATTAGATCTCCAAGCGTAGCCATAGCAACAAGGTATATGGATAATACATGGCCCTTGGGCAGAGGGGGCCCACTCCTGGTTAGTATGTTCCTCTTTGCTACCGGTTGGCAAGAAGCTATGTTAGACGCCCTTCTCCGAAATTGCATTCTTAAATGGGCGCTCTAGTTGCGTAATTCAATTTTTATCTTCTCAGAGTACCCTAAACATGGGATATATTTACCACATATACCTGTTTAGTCAGAACTTTTCCTCCCCTTTTCCCAGCGTCACTGCATACTGGCAGAATGTTTACATGCACAACTTCTTGTTTTCATCAGCTTCCTGATGGATTTTCTAACCAAACCCAGCATCCTTTGATCTGTAATGTTTCAAAGGACTTGCTCCACCTCCCAAAACGTTCCCTCTGCAATGGTCATCCACTCTCCATGCTAGCTAAGTGGAGCAAGCCGTGTGCATTATTACAGTGCAAAGCATACTGGGATTGGTTAGAAAGCACAACAGGAAGGAAATCAGGCTGAGGAAATCAGGAAGTTCTGGATGTCTACATCTATCCATCCATCCAGGATCCAGTGATGCTTAGATAAAGGAAGGACAGTGCTGACATGCAAAGCAGGAATATGGGGCAAAAGTTTCACAAATTTGGGGAGATAAAAAAAAATATTGAGAAACAGGAGAAAATCTTTTTTTCGGAAAAAGGGTAATGAAAAGGGAATAAAGGGCAAATCTAACACCATTCTATATTGTAGTGGTCATCCTTTCACTAAATCCATTGCTACATTATTAGCTAACATTGATTTTCTGTTTTTATTGCTTTTAGCCCCTGCTCAGTGGTATGTGCCGACGAGACGATAGCTGCCAGGGTGGAATCTCATTTGGAAAGTAACCTTGATGCCTTTGGATCCAAATCCCCAGGCGACATGACACCACGTCGATAACCCTCGCTCTGCAATATCCTCTGGATCTCGTAGCTGTGATCTTTGATCTAATAAATTATTATATGTAAATTATGGAAAGCCTTTACATACATAATTAGAAAAAAATTAAAAAATGTAAATGCAGTGTCAATTTCTCTCTTTTCATCTTCTTCTGCAGCTCATGGTCTTATGAACCATTTAGGAGCACCAATACTATGAATAACTTGTAATAATTGGGCGCCTTGTTAATTTGGGCATTGGCCCGGGGACTTCAAGCTACACATCTGCACTTTTTGCTATGAAGGCCAGGACCTCATTTGCATTGGCCTCACTCAACTTTTTTTATTGTGTCTGCAGCTTCTCTTTATTTTTCTGTTCCTAGGCAGCGTGCCAACACCTGTTGCATCAGAGCCATCATTTATCCATCAAGGGTGGGGTGGCCTGAGGCTAAGGCTGAGTTTTTGACAGCAAGACAATTTGGAATTATTTAGAACATGAACTAAATAAATACTTACAAGCATGGACTCAACGTGTAATTATCACTGGGTTATTAAAGCAGTTATGTCTAGTTTGTCTAAAAAGGTTCAGACATGATTGACAGGAAGAGTTGTAAGATTTCACATTTATTTATTTGATTTGTTTATATAGTGCTTGCATATTCTGAAGCACTGTACAGAGACAGTCTACAATATATATATATATATATATATATATATATAGTGGTAGTGTGGAGAACATGCAAACTTCATGCAGATATTGCCCTTGGTCTTCTATCGATCTACCTATCTGCAGTACTCCAGATAGGTATCTTCAAATGTTTATTATATATTGTAAAGCCTTATGTTATGTATCTGCCATATGCTTCAGGCATGATAAGGTATAGTTGGCCTTAGGAATGGAACTTTCCTACCTTGTTTTTTGGGTTGTAGTGAACTGGTTTTACTTCCTGTCAGGAGCAGGAATTCTAGACATTTCTCCAGAAAGTTAGCTTTGCAAGCCTGGAGTGAGGGAACACGAACATCTGTTCCTACTCCACGGGCCCTGGGACTACGAAAAAAGGCTCATCTGTGAGGACCACTACTCCAGGGAAACTGCAGTGTCCCAGACCACCCAAAGAACTGTAAGCTGCAGTGTACAAAGTCAGCAGTTACAGGTATATAGACTAGCTTCAGGTGAGGGGATAACAAGTTAAGACACCCATCACAAGTGGACAGTTATAGCCACAAGTGTCAGCTTATTGCTGTTAGCAAAAGGAACTCAAGAGAGAAGAAAGGACTACTCAATAGTGCTATTATTATCTTGCCTGTTACTATGCCTCATCATCTGAGGATAGAGACTTTGCACCTTATACAGACGACAGGTGGATGTACTGTAATTCATCCTTTGCACTCAGTAACGAAAAACGTTTGTTGTTTTTCTACGTCTGCCTGGTCCTTTTGCACCACTTTTTTTTACTGCACCCCAGGGACCCAAGGCCTTAAGGAGAACACTTTGACACATGATCATAAGGCTCACTCCCATCCTCTGAACTGGCTCCTCAGAGACTCACTGCATATCTATCTATCTATCTATCTATCTATCTATCTATCTATCTATCTATCACTGTGTTTATTTATCTATCAATTATTCTACTGTCTATCTATCTATCTATCTATCTATCTATCTATCTATCTATCTATCTATCATCACAGTGTTTATTTCACTTTCACAGAAAGATGCCAGCATAATATAGGTTTTGCATATTAATGTTTTTTCATTGTACTATGATGTAATGCTATGTTACATTAAGTCTAGTATTAAAGTATTACTCATCACTGCACAAAGAGGCACAAATGAAACACTTTTTGATAATGGGAAAGCTTCATTGCCATCCTACAGTAAGGTTCAGGTGATAAAAGAGTACTTAGCCATAACATTTTTGTACCAGTAAGAAACTGTACTGGATGATACCCCTATCCTGTCCATATGAACCTCTGGAAATGAGTCTGGAGTGGTCCATAGGTTGTGAAACTAAGCCATTTAAACCAACAATCAAAATCATAGTATTGAAGCTGAGCGCTTGTTTGTCTCTCTTCCTGTAAAGGTTTCCTTACTTTAATGAAATTCAAAGAAGAATATGTGTAAAATATGCAAAACAAACAAAACAAATGGAGCAGCTCAGTAAAAAGCAGTACTGTAGCCGAGTACAGGTCTCAGAAGGCTAGGCTCCAAAACCTACAGTCACACAAATTACCCTGGGAAGAAGAAGCACTTTTTGCCATCTGGACATTTGTGGCATATCTCGTAGAATATTCCATACATTTCTAATAGGTTCAGGCCCCACTTCCAGGACAAGCTCTATCTGAAGAACTGGACCGTGTTTTGCAAATGGATCATTCAAAGTCACCTTCA
This sequence comes from Bufotes viridis, assembly GCA_033119425.1. Lineage (NCBI taxonomy): Eukaryota > Metazoa > Chordata > Amphibia > Anura > Bufonidae > Bufotes > Bufotes viridis. The sequence continues at coordinate 20,835,986 of CM065597.1, forward strand.
TTATTACAGACCTCAGAAAAGCAGTATCCTCTCTCTCCTAGGTCTCCATAAAAGACTCATATATGTCACCTACATATCAACCAGATGGAATTCTCTGGACTGATAATAGGGGTGGACATTACTCATCCCTTCTGATTTAATTACTGCGGTTTCGGGCTTTACTCTGGTCATGTCTTTAGAATGTACTCCACCTGCCTTCATAACAATGCCAAGGTTTTCTGTTTGTAGAAAATTTGATTAATAACACGGGTGGATATGGAGTCGGCTCCAGGGATGCATAATAGCCTTTTCTGGGAGGTGACAACCTGAGACGTCTTATTAGCTATTTATGTTCTGTTGAGTGACAATTGGCACGTACAATACACAGTAATACATTATCTGAAAGGTTGAAATTGGAAATCAAAAACAGGTTTTCACCCTCCCCCAAAACCATACTAGAAAGCACAGAGATGTATATTAGGCACATGTAACATGGCTCGGGATGCCAGTTCCAAATACCCCATAACTCTGTGCCAGTCAACTCCAAAAATTAAACCAAACCAAAATGCCATTTAAGAATCCAACAAAACCCTTCAAAAAAAGAAGAGGGGACACTAATCCACCCAACTGTAGATATACTGTATATCTGAGCCCAAGATATGGGAAAGTAACATACTTCATGGTATAATAAACAATCTTAAGGTGGTATTATACATTTTATAGCTGTTGGCTGAATGGTCGTTTGACTGACGTCTATCCCTCCCAAAGCCCTCCCCACTATCACAATACATATACGTGTTTACGGTATGTGGTGTCAATGGGGAGAGAAAGCTGCTTTCAGACAATTCTGATGGTGGATTACCTCCTGATGGTTCATCTGACAATGCACAAATGTGTATGGGGGCCTTTACTATCTAAATTTCTTTGCAACTATTTGCCTGCAGACAGCATAACGGTGGGAAAAATTGGAAGTTGGGGAGGTGGTACTGGTCCATTGTATGCCTTGAGTGTTTGGTTCTCAATCCCTCAAAAGAAAAAGGTTGAAAAAAAGTATATTGGAGATATGATATCTTGTAATAAAAGAAATGATGGTAAACAGGAAGCTGTGGGAAGAACTTAGGTCTCTCCATCGGGAATAGTATAATAAAGTATCTGAAGAAACAAAAATGGAGATTTAAAAAAAAAACAGTAGAACAAGCATAGAGAGCGAGGTCTATTTCACACTGGGGGAACACTAGAGACAAACATTATGCTCTTTCCGATGATTGGCTCATGCAAAGGTGCCGTTGATCAGGGGTGCACCCCCAATTAGCTGAGGGGATTGCCTCAGGTGGCATGACTGGAGACAGAAGGAATGGTGGCAAGGCCATGGGATATATGAGCACAGTTGGGCCACTTTGGAGAAGGGGGAGAGGAGCGCTATGGGACATCTACTGGGAACACTATATAGGGGCATTTTATACTGGCACACATTATGGGGTACTATGTGGAAGAAGGGAGAGGAGCACTATCCAGCATGCTCTTGCCACACTCACCTCTCCCTGGTCTTCTTCTGTGTCATGTCATTGTGCACGCTTACATTGTGCGATGTCGGAGCGCAGTATGTGGCACCATCAAAAGAACACCAGAGATTGGTGAGTACAGATAGCAGAAGGCACACTATATTCACCGCTTCTCGGGCCTATTCCATAATGGAAGTGCACTGCTAATTAGTATTCACTTCATAAGATGAACTGCCATTTCCCTCACAAAAAATGAGTCTTGCAAGAAATACTGTATATATATATATATATATATATATATATATATATATATATTACATAAACATTGTCTTTTTTAATATTGATTTTGTCATTTATACCTTTTTTATTTTTTTACTTCGTATTATATATTATAAGTCTGGCAATAAATATATGCATCGTGTGTATGCTCTCTGTATGTATGTATGTATAATTCTACACTATATACAGTCACTGTCAGATTAGCATGAATTCCCCATTAATCCCCTGTAAAGGTGATGGATTTGTGATCCTCCCTGTTGTAAACGTCAGTGACGGTGGGGTGAGTACAAGCTGTATAAAAGGATGTCTTCTAGGATTTCTGTAAGGAGAATTGACTGACATCAGTATGGCTGCGGAGGGCTCTCACCATAAAGTCGGGATCTGGCTTCTGGTCTTCGTCCTTGTACTGAATCTGCAGGGAACAGGTTAGGAAAACAGCATTTTCTCTAACAAACCATTGTTCACTAACTTTTAAGAACTTTCTGGTCATTAACTCTTTATGACCTATCTTCAAGATAGGTCATTGATATGGTACCTGAAAAGTGGGGGCAGCAGTGCTTGGATGTGTACTGTGTCCTCTTCATACTATAGCTAGCACAGCACCATATTTTATATAGTGTATGTGCTTGGTATTGCATTTTAATTTAATTGACTTGAATGGGACTTAGTTGCACAAAGGTCATGTGACCCATGGACATGACATCACAGGCCGAGGAAGAGGCACTTTTTTTGGCTAGTGGTGCGGCCCCTTCCAACAACTGATTGAAATATTGATGACCTGTCGTTAAAATAGGCAATCAATATTTATCTCCCGAAAAACAACTTTAAGGATTAGAAAAATTTGCAAACATCGCTCCAATAGACATTAACCTCATAGAGTGTCAATCAATTTCATCCTTTGTGACACAGTTATTTTTTTCAGATAGCAACGTGAGGACTTGTCACTATTTTAGTTACAAATGCGCCCACCTTTACCTTATCTCTAATTTGCTTAAGGACTTATCTCTACAAAATGCTTTACAAGCTGCAATTCACAGTTTAACCACTAGGTGGCCACACATTTACGTATATAGGATAGACACCTCATGACACAATATCGTTAAATCATGATGCTCTGAAAAGTTATCTAGAGACACCCGTATCTGCACTTGTACAGCCAAAAGGAAAGGTACATCCGTAGATGTAAAGTCTTTAGAAACATTTATAATTTTTTGTTGGAAGGTGGGTAGAGAAGAGCAAATTTCTCAAAAATTTGATTCGGCTAGTTAGCCGAATTTTCAGAAAAAATTTGGCTTGATCTAAATTTATTCACAGCAAATGGCATTAAAAAACAGCTATATCCTGGATGCAGAGAGCCTTTATAGTGGTGTAGAACACTGTGCCTTGCAGTAACATGCATAGGGAGTCTGCTGTGGTAGTGAAACAATACTGTTAGTCAGTATGACATGTAGATGACAGGCGTCGCTCTTAGAATCACTGCACACTTCAATTATTTGGGCAGTTACGGGGCCAAAAGTGACCAAATAACTCAAGTGTGAACTCAGCCATACAGGTCAATGTTAGCTCCAGATATAAAGAACCGTGCAGTAGCATTAAAGAGTGCACTCCTTTTACACCAATTCATTGATTTCACATAGATGTCTACATAATGTGTTCTATTAATAGCTTATACAAGTAGAGCCCCCTCGGCAGAGTGGAGAGGGTGTCAGCAGTAAGTTTGTGTTGATGTCACTGATTATTTTGCCTTTCCTCTGATCCGTCAGAACAAAAAAACAAAACTAAAAACGGATCCTGTCTGGGGAGCATCCGCCTTCACTCGGTCAGCATTTGATCAGTAATTATGCCACTCCATCAGTATTGCTAAAGCCCAAAAAAACAGGAGTGGATCCAAAACAGAGATGACACGTGAATGGAATATTTGCATGTCTTCTATGTTTTGTACCCACTCCTGCTTTTGGCTACTAAATCATAAGCCAATTCTGATGCAAAATAGGGACCATGTCATGCAGGCCTTACAGCTGTTACATGGACAGGATCCATTGTGCATCTCATTTTTCCTTCCTTCTGACAGATCAGAAGAAGGGTCAAATAAATGATGATGTCAGCCAGGCCGAAAGGCAAAATAGTGGCCCAGTCATGAAGTGGGTAGGGTGGGAACACAATGAGAAGTCCACAGTGTGGCTCTACGACATAGTGGTGAGGTGGAAGCAGCATGAGGAGAACACAGAGTGGCCCAATGACAGTGTAGAGGTGGAAACAGCATCAGGAGGCCACAGAGTGGCAAAATGACAGAGCACAGAGGTAGCGGCAGCATCAGTAGGAGGCCACAGAGTGGCACAATGACAGTGTGGAGGTGACAGCATCATCAGGAGGCCACAGAGTGGCACAATGACAGAACGTGGAGGTGGCGGCAGCAGCATCAGGAGGAGGCCACAGAGTGGCACAATTAGAGAGTCTGTAAGGCAGCAGCATCAGGAGGAGGCCACAGAGTGGCACAATGACAGAGTGCGGCAGCAGCAGCATCAGAAGGAGACCACAGAGTGGCCCAATGACAGAGTCTGGAGGTGGCAGCAGCATCAAGAGGCGGCTACAGAGTGGCACAATGACAGAGTGTGGAGGTGGCGGCAGCAGTATCAGGAGCAGGCCACAGGGTGGCACAGTGACAGTGTGGAGGTGGCAGCATCAGCATCAGGAGGCCACAGAGTGGCACAATTACAGATTGTGGAGGTGGCAGTAGAATCAGGAGACCACAGAGTGACTAGTTGAAAGAGTAGGGAGGTGGGTGGCAATGCCAGTACCAGCTAAAGATGGTGAGTGAAGAAGGAGCACTTGGCATCAGATGTGTGGCATCAGGCGGATGGAAGCATCAGAATAGTAGCTGAGGCAGGTAGCCAGAAGAAACCAGTCGCTTTTGTCAAAGTGTTGGTGTGGCACCATAGATGATCTAGTCTGATGCATCAGGCATTGGTGGGTGGAAATCCTGGCTGATCCACGCCTGATTCATCTTGACAAAGGTCAGTCTCTCCACATATTGGGTGGACAGGCTAGTTCTACTTGGGGTAACTATGGCCCCCCCGCACTAAAAACCCGCTCTGATGCCACACTACTGGCCAGGCAGGACAGCTTTTCCAGGGCAAACTCTGCCAGTTGTTGCCACGAATCCAGTTTGGTTGCCCAGTAGTCCAGCGGATCTTCAATGTGGGATGGCAGGGTGCTTTCCAAATATGCCACCACCTGCTGATTCAGGTCTTGCTCCAGGTCTAGCTGCTGCACTAGGTGGGTGAAGAAAGCTGCTCATTACCGACTCTAGTCAAGTTGCTACTGATGGAGCTGGAACTGCTCCTATCCCCCCACCCTGCTACAGCAGTCATGGCAGAGGAACGTGAGAACAGAGGGCCCCCACGGTCAGACCTGAGAGAGTATGGACGATGGTGCAGATAGGCAGCGGCCAACTGACTACATAGAATGTCTCTATAGTAGTTCAGTTTGTCCACTCTCTCAGCAAGTGTAAAAAGGCCCCCATTTGGGTCCAACAAGGTGGAGAGCCAGAAGTCATCCCTCTGCCAAATGGTGACAATTCATCTGTCACTACGCAAGCATGTGAGCATGCATCAGACCATTTCTGCAAGTGACTGGGAGGGACTCCCTGCCTCCATCTCCACTGCATACTGCCACAGTGTGTCTGGGTCCCCTGCTTCATCTTCCTCATCGCCCTGTAGCTCCTCTGGCTGCTCCTGCTCCTCCTCTCACCTGTGCATAAAACCCCCATTTCGCTACGCATTGCTTGTGCTCCAATGTCCTCCTCCTCCTCCTCCAGTTAAGCCCCCACAGGGCTCATGTGGCTGTGAGATCTAGGCATGAGAACTCCAGTCCTCTGACCAGCCAGATTTACCAGCATCAGTTTTAGGACATGAAGCAGTAGAATGATGTTGTTCATTCCGTAGTCCTTACGACTGACAAATAACGTGGCCTTCTCAAAGGGCCTGAGCAAACGGCAGGTGTAACACATGAGCTGCCACTTGCTGACATCGAAATTACACAGGGGAGTACTCCTATCTGCTTGGATCATCAAAAAATCGTTTATGGCCTTTCTCTGTTCAGTCCAACAAATGGTGGGTGGAATTCCAACATGTGGAAACGTCACATATCAGCCTATGTTGGGGGATGCCGTTCTGTCGCTCAAGGAGGGTGTGCTTTGCTGTGTACTAGTGGCTGAAATACATACAAAGTTTCCTGGCCATTTTTAGGATGTCTTGTAGATTGGTGGAAGACTTCAGGAACCGCTTGACAACCAGATTGAAAACGTGTGCCATGCAGGGCGCATGGCTCAGCACTCCTTGACACAGCACCGACACCATGTTCTTCCCATTATTGTCATCCATGGTTTCCGATTTTGAGGAAAAAGCCAGGATTCGATTTCTTGATGAAGGAAACGGAGCAGTTCCTTCCCTGTGTGACTCCGTTTGCCCAGGCAAATAAGGTGCAGAACAGAGTGACACCGCTGTGCCCTCCACATGTGGTATGCTGGAGGGGCACTGTGAATTGTCCCTGCAGTGGCGGCTGAGGATATGGTGGAGGATGAGGAGGCAGAGGCAGACATTGTCGCATGACCAACAGCGTGAGAACATGGATGCAGAAGCGGCGTCACCTAGCCAAGTTGATGGTGGGGATGTGCAGGAACCACATTCCCCCAGTGGGCTGTAAAGGGCATGTATTGTCCCTGACCGTAGTTACAGCTCCACACGTCGGCACTGCGGTGCACTTTGGCAGACACCGACAGGCTAAAGGACTGGCCCACCTTCTGTTCTACATATGTTTGCAGGGCTTTTACTGCCTTTTTGGCAAATAAATGATGGCTTGGGACTCTCCACCTCGGCTCGGCACAAGCCATCAGTTCTCTGAAAGGTGCAGAGTCCTCCACTTGGAAAGTAACTTGGCCAGGTGCACATTCAGCTTCTGTGCTTTTGGATAAGTGCACGCATACTGTTGTCTCTGGCAATCGATTTGGTGATCAATTGCGGAGGAGTAGGAGGAAGAGCAGGAGCATCAGAACCAGCAGAGGATGGGAAGGACAGACAGCTTCATTCGGCTGAGGTGGTGGAGCATTGACTGCCTGAAACCAGCGTGCGTGCCACTGGGTGATGCAGCGGTTGCTGCGTCAGGCTGGACTACCACATCAGAGCCACAGTTGTCCCAGGCCACTTTATGGTGACGCTGCATATGTTGACGCAGGACGGTGTTGCCAACATTGGCACCCTTGGCCACACTTCACCTTCTGCCCACAGGTTCTACAAATGGCCATGTTCACCTCCTCTGGTGGCTTAACAAAAAACTGGCACACCGTAGAGTAGGTGATTTTACCCCCAACACTCTACACTGGAAAATAGCTGAATCCAAGATGGCTGAAGCTATTTATAGGGCTGTGACATTACAGGGCTGGTTTGCTGCTGATTGGCTCCATGCATGGCATTGTTGTGGGTGATCCCTCGTTCCCAGAGTTCCTTGCTCCATGTCCTAACAGGTGCAGCAGCCATTTTAGGAAAAAATGTGATTCGTTACCATGAAAAGTGAGTAAATATGGATTTGGTACGTATCAAATTTTTCCTGGGTCCATGACTGCCATACCAACCCACTGGCACCCTTCAATCACCTTATGGTGGGAATGCGCTAATGGCATGACAGAGGGAGCCCTTTCCCTCTCTTTAACAACTTTGATGACAGCAGCATCTAAGGGGTTAAGTGGCCAGGATCAGAGCTATCTCTGATCCCAGCCATTGCAGCAGATTATTAGCTATACAGATGACACCCATCAGCTCCAGAGCCTGTGCCATAACTGTCCTGTATGTTTATGCCATGCTGGTTTAAAGGGGTTGTTTCATTTCACCATTACGCAAGCTATGAAGTTCCCTGAAAATTTTCCTTCGCTCAACACTAATCAATGCATAAAATGTTTGCAACATACCCTTTAAGAATGGAAACTAAGACATTTTTATATTTTAGTTTATTTCTACTTTCTGAGGGCTTATTATCTGCATATATTAGAGCGATGATGTGTCATATTTAAAGTTTAGTCTACGCCGCAGCATGAAGCTCTGCGATGATAATTGTTTTTGTATGTTTTTTTCACAGATGCTCAAACCAACACGACCAGCACCGGTAAGTACACGCAATCTATATACTAACGTGATACATCAGTTGTATACTCAATATATAAACTACCGGTACTATGATACATCAGTCATATGACTAGGCTTTCTACGGAGTCAGAAGAGCAAAGATTTTTGCATTGAAAACTTGAGTTTGATCATTATCTGTAAATGTAATGCAGACAGACAGGAGCAGGTATAGATGTAGCAGAGCTGAGTCAATAATGGAACTGTTCCTTTTGGTGTGTGGAGATAACTGAGTCAAGTAGGAGGTTTACTGGGATACGGCATCAGGTTTACATCAGTTTTCCACCGATAACACAACATTATAGAATGAGGAGGATTGGATCAAGTCCCCCCAGAGAACCCTGAGCAAAAATTTTAATGGAAATCCCTTATTCTATTTTGGCAAAAGAGGAATTACTGAAAGTGAGAAGCCTAAAAATGGTAGTACAAACACCACCTAATAAATAATATATGTAGTACATTAACATGCTAGGCAATATTTCTACAATGTACTCAAAAGTTACATACAAAAACAGCTCAATAAGGCAACCACACAGCGCCCAGATAAGAGTAGATTACCTAGGGTCAGTGTCAGACTGGGGTGCCTAGGGCCCACCAGTAAAAAATATTTTGGGGGCCCACCGTACAGATACATGCAAACATTACCTGCTCACACAGCAGCAAGATACTACCAGATGACAGAATCTAGGGGTCCCTGCTGTTACCTTGAGAAGGAAGGTCCTGGGGAGAAGAGGACACTGGTAGCTTTTCTCTATAGCTAGAAGTCATCTCAGCTCTGATCGTGTCTATAATAATAAACTGGAGAGTTTCTTTAACTCCTTAAGGACCCTGCCATTTTTCACCTTAAGGACCAGGCCATTTTTTGCGAATCTTTTTTGACATGTGTCACTTTATGATAACTTTAAAATGCTTTCACTTATCCAAGTCATTCTGAGACTGTTTTCACTTCACATATTGTACTTCATGACAGTGGTAAATTTTAGTCAATATATTTCATTTTTATTTATAAAAAATACAAAATTTACCAAAAATTTAGAAAAATTTTAAATTTTCAAAATTTCTATTTCTCTGCTTTTAAAACAGATAGTGATACCTCCTAAAATAGTTATTACTTTACATTTCCTATATGTCTACTTCATGTTTGGATGATTTTGTAAATTACATTTTCTTTTTTTGGGACGTTAGAAGGCTTAGAAGTTTAGAATCAAATCTTGACATTTTTCTGAAAATTTCTAAAACCCACTTTTTGAGGACCAGTTCAGGTCTGAAGTCACTTTGTGAGGCTTACATAATAGAAACCACCTCTAAATGGCCTCATTTTAGAAATTACACTACTCAAGGTATTCAAAACTGACTTTTCAAACTGTTTTAAACCTTTAGGTGTTCCACAAGAATTAAAGGAAAATGTACATGAAATTTCAAAATTTCACCTTTTTTGCAGATTTTCCATTTTAATCCATTTTTTCCAGTAACAAAGCAAGGGTTAACAGCCAAACAAAACTCTATGATTATTACCCTGATTCTGCAGTTTACAGAAACAACCAATATGTGGTCGGAAACTGCTGTCTGGGCACACAGAATGGCGCAGAAGGAAAGTAATGCCATATGGTTTTTGGAAGGCAGATTTCACTGGGAAAAAATTTAAGTTGCCATGTCACAATTGACCGCCCCCTGATGCACCTCTAGAGTAGAAACTCCAAAAAAGTGACGCCATTTTGGAAAATACACTCCTTAATTTATTCAAAACTGATTTTACAAACTGTAGTAACCCTTTAGGTGTTCCACAAGAATTAAAGGAAAGTGTAGATGAAATTTCTGAATTATGCTGCAATACAGTGTGCAAATATCAGTGCATTACCATACTTCATTATACCGCTATACAGTGCCCAAATAACAGTACATTACATACGGAATGATGCCGCTATACAGTGTCCAAATAACAATGCATTACCCATTCTATATTATGCCACTTTTCAGTTCTCAAATAACAGTACTTTACCATTCCAAATTATACTGCTATATAGTGCTTAAATAAAAGTACATTACGATAAAAATTATACTGCTATACAGTGCACAAATAACAGTATATTACCATACTAAATTATGCTGCTATACCATGCATTATCATACTCATTTATATGATAAATCTCAGATGTGCAGAGATATTTGAAAGTTTTTGATGCAAATAAATATGCTTATGGAAGAAATTATGACTAGAAAACAAGTATTAACTCTGGTTTTATATCTGAAGGTGTGCCCGGTTGGGGTATCGCGCTCCTGGTTTTAACATCGCTTATATTGGCCTCACTTCTGTTCGGTCTTATCTGCTTGGTAAGTCCCATATTTGTATATAGCTGTATAGAAATATCTAAAACATATATTCGAATTATCTGTTGAAAGATCCCGAATTAGGTCTTTTAAAGTCTTGGTGCTGAACATTACCAGAGGGCCTTTACAGGTCATAGATGAAAATTCTGCAGCCTTAAAGGGGTATTCCTATCTTAGACAATGGGGGCATATCACTAGTATATTCCCCCATTGTCTCATAGGTGCGAGTCCACCTCTGGGACCCACACCTACACTGAGAATGGAGCAGGGAAGGTAGTGGCCGGAGGACCCCAGGTTTCCAGACCACCACCAAGCACTCTCCCCATAGTACTGAATTGGAGCGCACCGAGCTTGTACAGCCACTGCTCACATTCATTTATATGGGGCCGACAGAAATAGCCAAGCCAGTGCTCAGCATAGAAATGAATGGAGGGCGGCTGCGCATGCATAGTGCACCCTCCACAACTTTCGGCTCTCCATTCTCAGGGTAGGTGCGATATGCCCCTATTGGCTAAGATGGGAATGCTTCTTTAATTTTAATTTTAAGTAGAAACTTACAATCAGTAACAATTGTCCATCTGAAGTGATCACAGAGCATGAAAAGTAATAGTGTCATAGAGTATCAAAGTAATACCACAACTCAGTGGTACTTGCAGTATTTAGTGGTTGGTGTAAAAAAAAAATTGCTGTGAGCTACTAATTACCAAACTTTTCATCTAACTTACAAGGGATATAGGATAAAACTATATTCATGTGTTGGTGGAGAAGGTCATTCTAAATCCAAACTCTCTGTGGGTTCCTAAACTACTCTATTAGGGCTCATGCACACGACTGTATGTATTTTGCTGGCCCCTAAAAGAACAGTCCTATCCTTGTCCGTAATGCAGACAATAATAGGACATGTTCTATTTTTTTGCGGAACTGACATATGGACATACGGAAACGTAATGAACAATGAGTAACTTCCGTTTTTTTGATGACCCGTTAAAATGAATGATTCCCCATACAGTCCACAAAAAATATAAAATACGTTTGCATGCATGAGCCCTTTACAGTCCAGCAGGATAAGATTGAGAGGGTGGGGTTTTTGAGGGGTAATATGTAGGTTTTTTATACCATTTTGGAATGTAAACACCTTTTTGATCCTTTTTATTCAGTATTTTTGTGAGATGAAGTGACAAAAAAATTGAAAATCCATTTTTATTTTTTCCGATTACATTTATTCACTGTATGGAATAAATACGTTTATATTTTAATAGTATGGGCATTTTGTGAGCAATAATGAGGATTATCTTTATTTTGTATTGTTTATTTTTGTTTTTAATATTGGGAAAGAGACTGTCTTGAACTTATATAGTTTTAAATACTTTTTTTCCACTTATTTTAGGTCCCCCTAGCGGGGACATGCAGTCGTCTAATTGCTTCTTCCATAGACTGCAATGATTTACCATTGCAGCCTATGGGGATTTATTGTGTTCCTATGGAGCTCTGCCACAGGCAGGCCTCCATGGAACCATCCCTGTGACAGGCCTCAAAGTCTTCCAAAGCTCCATTGTTGCTGTAGCAACCAAACAGCTCCCTCTATCTTGACATCTGTAAGCACAGAGCTTCAGAGGAAAGATGCCTCAGGTGCTGGGGTCGCAAGTGTGTATATATTGCTCTATTTACTGGATTGTAAGGCATTTCCCTACATGCTGTCAGTGTTCATTATTTTGGATCTTACCTGCCAATTAAGGTAACCTTTTGGTCAATCATAGTTTTTTGGTGACTTACTATTTCAGCATTTTAGTTTGCATGTAGCCAAAGTAGCTCAAGAACATGAGTTATGGATGAGGCTTTCATGTATTTAATGTCCTTTGGACCCCTACATTCTTTAAAATGAGAAATATTTTTGCATGTTCTTGTAATATTCTTGCCTAATTCTTGAGCTGTGATGTTTTTGAAAGGTCCATTACTGTACAGGATACAGAGAGGAAATAAAAGGCCATAGTTATGTAAATATCTGATGCATTGACCCATTGCTCAATCTCAGTCTTTTTTTGCTTTTTTTTCACTTCCAGCCTCTGTTCTGCAAGAAATGTGGTCAAGATTCCCACATGTTTCAAAAATAGCAAAAATGATATCATATTGGATAGACCTTGACTGCGTACACTGACCACTAATGCATGTGCTCTTCCAGACAGACATATATTATATCATTGTGTTGTCCATTACTGCTCAATAAAACTCTATTTCATTAAATTTTATCCATCCAGTAAATTAAGTCTTTGTTTTTTTTTCTTAAAATTGTGTCCAAAGTAAAAAAAAAACAATCAAATGGCTCCAGGATACACATGTGTAAAATTGGATGTGGGAAATCTGCTTTAAAGGTTATGTACACCTTTGGGGGCAATTTTTTAATTATTGCATTATACTCATTTTGAGCTAAAAATCTGTTTTTCAATTGGTCTTTCTAAAAAATGTGGAGCCCCTTTCTCTGTGCAACCTTGAGATTCTCTAGTAGCAGGATCTGAATTTTTAACTTGTTTCATCAGGAAGCTCAGCCGACTCCTTATCTCTGATCTCTGACCTTCTAAACACTTATTATAAATCAATTCTTATCTTACTGATAAAAATGTGGCTTAAATACATGTTTATGACCTCTCAGTAGCTTAAAGATAAGGTTTATTGGATGACGAGCACAAAGTGAAAGTACAATTCACACAGCTAGACAGTTAACCCTTTGTGACAGAATGGCTTAATATTTTTAATTAAGATTCATTGAAGAAATTATTTTTAGCCCAAAATGAGTAAAATGCAATCATAAAAATTGGCCACAAAGGTGTACATAACCTTTAAAGTTCAGAGGTTTTCCTCTTTAGAACTGTCCATGTCTTCAACATAATATCTTACAATAGCTGCAGTGTGTTCTCCTGGTCTTCTTTCTCAAATTATTGTCATCATTGTGTTCTATGTGATCTTGTCTCTCCTGTCCTCTCAACTCCTATCTCTCATCAACTTCTTATTTTTTAAGTAGTATGGCCACCACTACAACTCCCATTGATATGGTTTCCCAACAGACCTGTTAAGATATGCATTTTGGAGGATTTAGGATTGAAACTCTAGAAAGGCTTCTCTTTTGGTTGGCAAAGGTCCATGGTCACCTAGGTGTCAATGTAGTACCCTGTGTCCTCCCTATAATTTGGCCCTGTTTGTCATCCAGAATTGTTTAGGGCAGTTGAGTGCTTCAGAATAAGTAATGGTGCTTCTATTGTTATTTACTAAGGCCTCTTTCACATTTGCGTTCTGAGGATCCGACAGGCACTTCCATCCCGCCGGATCCTTCAGAACATAAGTCGCCTGAAAGCATTAGAGGTTACTTGCTTTGAGGTTACTATGGCAGCCAGGACGCTATAAAAGTCCTGGTTGCCATAGTAGTAGTGGGGAGCGGGGGAGCGGTATACTTACAGTCCGTGCGGCTCCCGGGGCGCTCAGAATGACGTCAGAGCGCCCCATGCGCATGGATCACGTGATCCATGCGATCACGTGATCCATGCGTGTGGGGTGCCCTGACGTTACTCTGGGCGCCCGGAGCCGCACGGACTGTAAGTATACTGCTCCCGCTCCCACTACACTTTACCATGGCAGCCGGGACTTTAGCGTCCTGGCTGCCATGGTAACCATTGAGAAAAAGCTAAACGTCCGATCCGGCGATGTGCTGAAACGACGTTTAGCTTAAGGCCGGATCCAGATTAATGCCTTTCAATGGGCATTAATTCCGGATCCGGCCTTGCGGCAAGTGTTCAGGATTTTTGGCCACAGCAAAAAGCGCAGCATGCTGCGGTATTTTCTCCGGCCAAAAAATGTTCCGGTCCTGAACTGAAGACATCCTGATGCATCCTGAACGTATTTCTCTCCATTCAGAATGCATTGGGATAATCCTGATTAGGATTTTTCTGGCATAGAGACCCGACGACGGATCTCTATGCTGGAAAACAAAAACGCTAGTGTGAAAGAGCCCTAAGCCTGTTCTAGAAATGTATGGCGAAGAATTCAGAATCCTGCTTCTGCTCTTCAAAGCCCAGTCAAGACAATATTGAAGTTATATAAAATCTTTATTTCATTAAAAATCATGCAAGGTAAAAACAACGTGTTTCAGGGAATTATGATCCCCTTCATCAGGTTGACATGTTAGCTCCTAGAAAGGTATGGGGCTGCTGAATAAAAATTTTTGAAAATTGATGAAGCCAGTAAAGAAATGGAAATATTTTTATTTTTGGGAAAATTGAATATACATACATTCTACCAGAAAGTAGGGGGTGACTGAATAGAATTTTTTGAAAGTTGACAGAAGACAAGTCAAGGACTGCAAATGTCTTTGCTATTTTGGTGAAAATTTCAAGAATGTTTTTTTCCATTAAAGGCATTTCCTCCTAAAATCCAATTTGAATATGTAAATATAAAAACAGAGAAAGTGGGGGATGGAGGAAAATAATTTCTCAAAAACAACACAACTCAAAGATTGAAAATATTTTTGCTATTTTAGAAACAGTTGAATCAAATTTTCCAAGTTCACACAAGGAGTGAAAATATTTTAGTTAAAAACTTTTTTTTTTTCTTAGAGGATGGGAGAGAATATTTTTTTTTTAAATTGATGAGAGGCAGCTAAAAGACTGAAAATATTTTTGTTATTTTAGGGAACATTTCTAGATTTCTTTTTACCACAAAGGGCATACAAAAACAGATAAACTAGGGAATGGCTGAATAAAACTGGGATTTAGCACAAAGGGCATGTCATCCTAAAATCCAAATTGTGGATTTTTTGCTCACAGATAACAGACGACTGTCAAAATAGTAAAGAGTTTTTGGAATTATATTGATAACTTTATTTATAAATATTATACACTAAAAATATATGATATTTTTGTAAGCACATAAAATTGATCTTGCTGTGCATCATCCCTTGCAAATCTTCTGTGAAAACTCCGGTGCTGTCGAAAAATTCATGAATAGGAGGAATAATAATCATTAGATTCTCGTACGTTTTGGATGATATATTTTTAGCATATTCCATCAATGTCTAAGTGATGGGGTAAGAGCGATATATGACCCCTGCCAATCACAGGAATGAACTGGTACTTGTGCTAGGAAAGTATTGTGCCAATTCATCTCATATAACTGCTCACATTGAGGCTAACGGAAAGTGGAGAAAAAAAAAGGGTGGGACGCCTATCTGGCATGAGACAACCCCTTTAAGCTTTTAAAGATCAGAGGATTTTTACTCCTGTCACATTAATTTAACTATACCTCCGGTTCATATTTCACTATATTCATAAAAACGGTGGAATGTACAAACCCATCAGTGACTGTTGTTCTGTACTGTAGGCTTATGTAAGGGATGTTAACTGAACAGAAAATAATCTTACATTTATGAGAAGAACGGATGCAGAGACTAACAGGAATGTCTCTTCCGGGCACAAAAGAATATCTGAAAAATACAAAATAGAAAAATTTGTAATATGAACAATGCAATACACAAGAGTTATCTATATTATATCTAATATCTATCTATCTATCTATCTATCTATCTATCTATCTATCTATCTATCTATCTATCTGTCATCTACCTATGTATTATCTATCTATCTATCTATCTATCTATCTAGTCTATCTATCTAAAGTCCAAAAGTTATGAGCAGCACAGCAAAAAATGTAGAAGGCAGATGCCAGCGGTTATGAAAGTGATTCAATCCCCAAAATACAAAACCAAAAATTACCACAGCACTTCCAAAAGTAAAAAAGAAGAGTTTTTTTCACCAAACAGCCAGGTTTCAGTCCTCTTCCTGGGACCTTTCTCAAGCAGTGATATATAACAAAGGTGCTCAGTGCATATAAATAGAGTTAACAATAGAATTCATTAATTAACATCATTATGTATAAATATATATAAAAAAAACATGATTATAAAAAACAAATAAAACATTTCCACAGTTTACATAATTGTATAGCGACAGGCGTAATCGTGATCATAATTATACAGGTGAAATGTTTGTAATGTCCCATTGATTCATATACAGTAGGTGCATAATTAGTCATCACATGAAATCCACATAATCCATTGTGCACAGGTGCCGATTACAAACAAGTTATTAAAAGCAACAAACATGTAAACACTTAACCAGCGTGGATCCCCGTTCAATAGGTGATTCTAGCGTGAGCCTCAGTAAACTGCGCATGCGCGGCATGTATTTCCACTTCCATCACTATCGTGGAACGCATGTCACCCTATACCTACAATCTCCTAATGGGTCAAATAATGCCTATATAAACGATTCCTATCTATAACTAGTGATGAGTGGCAGGTGCCATATTCGATTTCGACGAAATTCGCGAATATTCGTAAGAATATTAGTTTCATATTCGTCGAAATCGAATATTCGTCATTATTCTAGTTATCGCGATTAATATGCGATTAAATAATCGCGTGTTGCGATTTTAACTTAAGGCTACTTTACTATTGGTTTCATATCTAGAATTATAGCGAAGATGACGAATATGACAAATGTATTCGTCGTATTCCTCAAAACGAAGATAACGAAGTATTCTACATCTTCGTTTTAGCAACCTATTCGTCAACTTCGCTAATTCTAGCAATCAAATAGGAAGGTTGACTATATTAGAGACAACTGTGTTTAATTCGCTATGCGATTATATAATTTTTTTTAATAAATAGAATAATTATAATAATTATCAAGTAATATAATTATTCTATAAAAAAAAATAAAATCGCATAGCTAATTTAACACAGCTGTCTCTATAGTCAACCTTCCTATTTGATTGCTAGAATTAGCGAAGTTGACGAATAGGTAGCTAAAACGAAGATGTAGAATACTCGTTATCTTAGTTTTGAGAAATATAACGAATACATTCGTCATATTCGCTATTCGCTAATTCTACCAAGCCAACCATAAACTTCCGTGCTCATGGAGCGTCCCCATCACCATGGGAACGTCTCCATATACTAAAATGTACTGTCGGATTTGAGGAATTACGTTGAAATCGCAATGCGATTAATTCAAGTTATATTAATCGCATTGCGATTTCAACTTAGAGCTGGGTTTATAATGGGTCAGCTTGCTAGAATGAACGAAGTTAACGAATATGGAATATAGCAGCAGTGCTAAGTTGAATTCGTAATGCGATTAATTTAACTTGAAGTAATCGCATTGCGATTTCAACTTAGCACTGCTAGTGCTATATTCCATATTCGTTAATTCTAGCCTATGTAAGATAGCGGTGCTAAGTTGTAATCGCAATGCGATTAATATAACTTGAATTAATCGCATTGCGATTTCAACGTAATTCCTCAAATCCGACAGTACATTTTAGTATATGGAGACGTTCCCATGCTGATGGGGACGCTCCATGAGCACGGAAGTCGGCAGAAGCGGCAACGGGCACTGACTAGAGCAGCCAGGAAGCCAGGAATCCTCAGGACAGGTAAGAACTACTTTTGGGAAGTGGGAAAGAAAAAAATATAACTAAAAAAAAAAAAACGAATATTCGAAATAGCGAATTTATAGCGCTATATTCGAAATATTCGCGAATTAGCGAAGTGCCGATATTCGATAAAAAATTCGCTATTCGAATATTTGCGCTCAACACTATCTATAACGGACCATGTCAAAAAAGATATATAGTTAACTACAGATAATACAAAAAATACATTTCATAATGTTCTTACAGGATCCATGCTGGTTTTATATTTTTTCGTGTTCACTTGTTATTTTCTTTCTGCAAGAGATCAAAAGAGAAAAAGTAAGATATAACAAATACATATAGCGCCAAAATACATTTCCAAGATGATAAACCTCGAAGATGAATGCATAGCAAAGGAGCATAATCAAGTACATGTCCATGGCTTAAAATCAACATTTAATCCCCATGGTCTAAGTGTATTGAGTTTCATAATCCATTCACTCTCCCGTTTTTTCAAAGCTAGGGCCCTATTTCCACCCCGGAGAGAGATAGGGATATGATCAATAAACATACATCTGATCTCATTTTTACTATCTCCAAGATCTACTAAATGTTTCCAAACAGACAAGTCCATGCATTTTTTGTAAATGGTGTGTCTGTGTTGGTTAAAGCGGGTTTTAAAATCCAACGTGGTTTCCCCCACATCTAGTAGTTGGCACGGACACCAGAACACATAAATCCCATGTGTAGTGTCACAAGTCAGATAGAAATTGATTTTGTATTCCTTCTTTGTCACAGGATATACAAAGATGTTACCCTTATTCATATTTTCACATTTAATGCAATTTAAACAGGGGTAACATCCCATTTTTGGTGGTCCGGAGGAAGCTCTGACCAGTCTTCTTTGTGGTCCTACATCTGCATGTACCAATTTATCTTTTAGGTTTTTAAGCCTTCTATAAGACATTAAGGGGAAAAACTTGAAATCATCAATGGTATCTAAACCACATCTTAGGATAGGCCAGTGTTTACTAACAATATTCCTCACCTTATAACTATTTTTAGTATAAGTGGTCACTAATAGAATCCTGTTGATCTTTTTCTTTGTATATGCTTTTTGTTCAAGGAGCTGATCCCTATTGTACTCCCCTGTTTTAGCGAGATGTGCATTAAAAATGGCATTTGGATGCCCACGTTCAATGAAGTATTGTCTAATCCTATTCAATGTGTGATTTAGCTGTTCTTCATTGCTCACTATCCGTTTGGCTCTAAGAAATTGACTGAATGGTAGATTTCATTATAGTTCTAGGGTGAGCACTGTCAAAATGAAGCAACGTATTTTTGTCAGTTGGTTTGACATATACATTTGTCTCATTATCTCATTGTCTTTTAAAATAATATTTCTATCTAATCTAAGAAACTAGATTTCTTCTGTGAAGTAATGTATTGTAAATTTTATATCCTCTTAAAAATTCAATAAATCCACCTCAGTACTTGTCCAGATGAGAAAGATCAACAGGATTCCATTAGTGACTAGAGTTGAGAGAACCCGAACTGTATAGTTCGGGTTCGTACCGAATTTTGGGGTGTTCGGGACATGGACCTGGACCCGAACATTTTCAAAAAAGTTCGGGTTCGTTGTTCGGCGATTTTTTCCTGCTTTCTGAAGGGCTGCACAGCAGCCAATCAGCTAGCGTTTTACTTCTTGCCCTAAGAAGCCATCACAGCCATGCCTACTAATGGCATGGCTGTGATTGGCCAAGTGCAGCATGTGACCCAGCCTCTATTCAAGCTGGAGTCACTTAGCGCCGCACGTCACTCTGCTCTGATTAGTGTAGGGATATGACGCAGCTTCTGTGAGGGCGAGATTAGGCTGGAAAAACTCAGCAAAAACACCTAATGAAGTGATCGATCTACAGCTGTGAATCATTCAACTTCTGCTAGTTAATTGCTCAATGGTTTTTAGGCTGCACAGAGCGTTTTTCTGTCACTTATTTCTGGGGTGATCGGCGGCCATTTTGTGTCTTGTGGTGCACCAGCACAAGCTGCCACAAAGTCCATCAATCCATCAATACTAGTTTTTTTTTTTTTTGCTATATCCTACATCAGGGGCTTGGCTGTGCTTATTGTCACCCCTAGAAACTCAGGATAGAAATTTCCATATTTTATTGAGGGGTTAATTTCAATTGCCAAAAAGCAATCCCCTAAATCTGGTGTCCCAGCAGTGGCTGGCAAAGTTTAATAGTGTCCGGCAAAGGATAGATAATTTTCTGGGGTGAAATTCAATTGCCAAAATAGCAATACCATAAATCTGGTGTCCCAGCAGTGGCTGGCCAAGTTTATTAGTGTCCGGCAAAGGATATATTTTGTTCTGGGGTGAAATTCAATTGCCAAAATAGCAATACCATAAATCTGGTGTCCTAGCAGTGGCTAGCCATGTTTAATAGTGTCCGGCAAAGGATATATTGTGTTCTGGGGTGAAATTCAATTGCCAAAATAGCAATACCATAAATCTGGTGTCCCAGCAGTGGCTGGCCAAGTTTAATAGTGTCTGGCAAAGGATAGATTTTTTTCTGGGGTGAAATTCAATTGCCAAAATAGCAATACCATAAATCAGTGGTTTCAGCTGTGGCTGGCCAAGTTTAATAGTGTCCGGCAAAGGATATATTTTGTTCTGGGGTGAAATTCAATTGCCAAAATATCAATACCATAAATCTGGTGTCCCAGCAGTGGCTGGCCAAGTTTAATAGTGTCCGGCAAAGGATAGATAATTTTCTGGGGTGAAATTCAATTGCCAAAATAGCAATCCCCTAAATCAGTGGTTTCTGCTGTGGCAGGACAAGTTTTATAGTGTCCGTCAAAGGATAGCTTTTGTTCTGGGGTAAAATTCAGTTACCAAAATAGCAATACCGTAAATCTGGTGTTCCAGCTGTGACTGGACAAGTTTCATAGTGTCCGTCAAAGGATATATAATTTTCTGGGGTGAAATTCAATTGCCAAAATAGCAATACCGTTAATCAGTGGTTCCAGCTGTGGCTGGCCAAGTTTAATACTGTCCGGCAAGGGATAGATTTTAAATTGTTGGGTGAAATATTATCATTTTTGCCAGGTACAAACCCCTGCACTGCATAACTGACAGGGAACTTACAATTGGCGGTTACATTCTTGCATGACATAAAGCCTTTATGGGCTGTGAAGCCAAAGGTAGTCGCCAATAACATTTTTTATTTTTTATTTTTTTAACATTGGGAAAATATAAAAAAATAAAACAAATTGTAAGTGCACGGTAGTATAATAGTGGTTGGGTGAGGCCGGTATACTTGTCTATTCTGCATAAGGTACAAACAAGTCGTGTGGAATCCATGTCTGGTTCTTTTTAATAAACGAAAGCTTGCCCACATTGTCTGCGGACAGGCGCTGCTCTCGGCCGGACTTCTCGAACCTGAACATCCAGGTGTTCGCTCAACTCTATTAGTGACCACTTATACTGAAAATAGTTATAATGTGAGGAATATTGTTAGTAAACACTGGCCTATCCTAAGATATGGTTTAGATACCATTGATCATTTCAAGTTTTTCCCCTTTACGTCTTATAGAAGGCCTAAAAACCTAAAAGATAATTTGGTATATGCAGATGTAGGACCACAAAAAAAGACTGGTCAGAGCTTCCTCCGGACCCCCAAAAATGGGATGTTACCCCTGTTTAAATTGCATTAATTGCAAATATATGAATAAGGGTAACATCTTTGTATATCCTGTGACAAAAAAGGAATATAAAATCAATTTCTATCTGACTTGTGACACTACACATGGGATTTATGTGTTCTGGTGTCCGTGCCAACTACTAGATGTGGGTGAAACCACGTTGGATTTTAAAACCCACTTTAACCAACACGGATACACCATTCACAAAAACGCATGGACTTGTCTGTTTCAAAACAGTTTTTAGATCTTGGACATAGTGAAAATGATATCATATGTATGCTCATTGATCATATCCCTATCTCTCTCCGTGGTGGAAAAAGGGCCCTAGCTTTGAAAAAACTGGAGATTTAATGGATTATGAAACTCAATACACTTAGATGCAAATGATCTGTTCACTATAAGGTGAGAGCAGCATATGCACCTCTGAAGCCCACATTTGTATCAGCCTTTACAATTTAACCAGGTAGAATTCAAATTCGGACTAGATGTAAGAAAATGGCTGGGGCTGATTAAATTGCCCACAGTAGTGGCTTTCCTAGCTGCACACCTAACTCCTCCAGACACGATGTCTGACCATTGTTCGTCACTTGCCAGAATTGGAAAATATTTTTGGACAATTTTACAAATAGCAGGATATTCTTGGCTATACTGTGTGACAAAGGTAGTAGCTTGCTGGCCGTGACAAGAAGGGTCAGACATCCCATTTGTGGATGGAAAAATTAAAGACTCCCTGTCTAGAGATGATGCTTTTTGTGTGCATGATCCATGGTCATATGAGAGTATACTCGACGCTGCAGTCTACCTCTAATATCATGGTATTCTTCGTTATAGGACACCATGTTTGAACAGTTATGACGAGCTTGTACAAGTTCACCAAATTGAATATTCTGTATTACATGGGTAGGATGGCATGAACTTGCATGGAGGATCGTATTACCTGCTAATTCTTTGCGGTACGTGGAGGTGACAATCCCATGTGTGGAAGGGTCCCCCCTGAGGCACAAATCCAGAAAATTGATCTCATCTGCACTGTGATGCAATGGTAAAGAATAGAGATCCCACTGTAGAATTGAGATAGGAATCAAAGAGCGGTATAGACGCCACATCGCCCGACCATACCATAAGCAGGTCATCGATGTAGCGTCCGTACCACAATATATTGTCCTTAAAAGGGAGGGCATCGATGAGGAGAAAGTGTCCCTCCCAACATGCCATAAAAATATTAGCAATGGAGGGAGAGAACTTAGCCCCCATCGACTCCCCCGAAACCTGCAAGAAAAATTGATTGTCAAATGAAAAATAGTTGTGCCCCAGGAGGAACTCCACCACCATGATGATAAATTCCTTCAGCTCCAGAGTATAGCCACTATAATGATTGAGAAACCAATGCAAGGCAGTGATGGCCAGGTTGTGGGGAACATTAGTATATAGTGCCACCACATCAGCCGTAACCCATATACATTCATCATTCCATTGCAAAGCAGAGATGGCTTGTAAAACTGTTCTAGAATCCTTCAAAAAACCAGGTATAAGGGAAACCAGAGGCTGGAGCAAAGAGTCGACCCATCCTGACAAATGCTCTGAATAAGAGCCAATGCCTGCCACAATAGGTCTTAGGGGAGGAGGGAAGACATTCTTGTGCAATTTTGGAAGGGCATGGAAAATAGGAAGTAATTGGATGCTGGACAAAGATGTAATCCCTTTCTTTTTGAGTGATTATGCCCAGCGATAAACCCACATCCAGTATGTCAGAGATTTTTTTCTGGAAAACAGATAATGGATTCGTGGAAAGTAATTTATAGGTAGTGGTATCAGCAAGCATATTTAGAACTAGTTTTCCATATAAGCCCTTGTCCAGTATGACAACCGCACCTCCTTTGTCTGCTTCCTTGACGATTATATCGTCCCTATCTTCCAGACTTAGGAGTGCAGATCGTTCCCGCAATGTAAGGTTAGATCTATTATGGGGTTTCCCCATACTGGACAACCGGCTCAAATCTCTTTCCACCAGCTCATGGAATTTGTCCAGTGCAAAGGAACGTGATTGCACCGGATAAAAATCAGGATTTGCGGTTCTGAAGGACTTAGAGGTATTGGTAGTAGCCAAAGTCTCATTAGGAATATACATTGTTTGAAGAGCATTGCATTGTATCATGTCAGCAAATAATAGAGTATTCACATTAGAGCCAATGCAAGGGTCTTGTCTATGGGTGACAGGTGCCGACATTTGGCCTACATCACTAGCAGAATTATCATTGAAAAAAATGTTTTTTCAGGGTTAGTATACGTGCAAACCGATTCACATCTAAAATAGTGCGATATAAATTGAAGTGGCAAGTGGGTGAAAAAGTAAGATTGTAGGTATAGGGTCCACGATAGGGTCGGAAGTGAAAATACATGCCGCGCATGCGCAGTTTACTGAGGCTCACGCTAGAATCACCTGTTGAACGGGGATCCGTGTTGGTTAAGTGTTTACATGTTTGTTTCTTTTAATAACTTGTTTGTAATCGGCACCTGTGCACAATGGATTATGTGGATTTCATGTGATGACTAATTATGCACCTACTGTATATGAATTAATGGGACATTACAAACATTTCACCTGTGTAATTATGATCACAATTACACCTGTGGCTATACAATTATGTACACTGTGTAATTGTTTTTTTTTTATAATCATGTTTTTTTTAAATATATTTATACATAATGATGTTAATTAATGAATTATATTGTTAACTCTATTTATATGCACTGAGCACCTTTGTTATATATCACTGCTTGAGAAAGGTCCAAGGAAGAGGACTGAAACCTGGCTGTTTGGTGAATAAACACACTTCTTTTTTACTTTTTTAAGTGCTGTGGCAATTTTAGTTTTTTTATCTATCTATCTATCTATCTATCTATCTATCTATCTATCTATCTATCTAAAGAAAATAAGGCTTGGGCAGCACAGCAGTTCAAAAATGATGGCGGAGTGCCAGCGGCTGAGGGGGCGATCCACCTCAAAAATATATATAACAAATAGTTCCACGGCACCTCCAAATAAAAATCAAGTAGTAGTTTATTTACCAAGCAGTAACACCATGACTTTGGTCTTCTTAGGATTAATGGGTAGTGCCCATGTGGTGCTGAATTTCTCCAGTAATGCCAGGCTGTCTTTCAGGCCTCTCTCTGTTGGGGACAGAGGCAGGAGGTCATCAGCGTGCAGCATGAACTTCACCTTGCGGTCATGCAGCGGGAGGCCTGGTGCTGGGGAGTCCTCCAGAGCTACATAGTAACATAGTAGTAACCTAGTATATAAGACCGAAAATAGACATTTGTCCATCCAGTTCAGCCTGTTTCCTACAAGTTGATCCAGAGGAAGGCGAAATAAACCCTGTGAGGCAGAAGCCAATTTTCCCAACTTAAGGGGAAAAAATTCCTTCCTGACTCCAATCAGGCAATCAGAATAACTCCCTGGATCAACGACCCCTCTCTAGTAGCTATAACCTGTAATATTGTTACACTACCGAAATACATCTAGTCACCTCTGGAATTTCTTTATTGTACTCACCATCACCACCTCCTCAGGCAGAGAGTTCCATAGTCTCACTGCTCTTACAGTGAAGAATCCTTTTCTATGTTTGTGTAGAAACCTTCTTTCCTCCAGACGCAGAGGATGTCTCCTCGTCACAGTCACAGTCCTGGGGATAAATAGATGATGGGAGTGATCTCTGTACTAACCCCTGATATATTTATACATAGTTATTAGATCTCCCCTCAGTCGTCTTTTTTCTAAGGTGAATAACCCTAATTTTGATAACCTTTCAGGGTACTGTAGTTGCCCCATTCTAGTTATTACTTTAGTTGCCCTCCTCTGAACCCTCTCCAGCTCTGCTATGTCTGCCTTGTTCACAGGAGCCCAGAACTGTACACAGTACTCCATGTGTGGTCTGACTAGTGATGTGTAAAGTGGTAGGACTATGTTCTCATCACGGGCGTCTATGCTCCTTTTGATGCAACCCACTATCTTATTGGCCTTGGCAGTAGCTGCCTGACACTGGTTTTTACAGCTTAGTTTGCTGTTTATTAAAATTCCTAGATCCGTTTCCATGTCAGTGTAACCGAGTGTTTTACCATTTAGTATGTACGGGTGACTTGCATTATTCCTTCCCATGTGCATAACTTTACATTTGTCAGTGTTAAACCTCATCTGCCATTTTTCTGCCCAAGCCTCCAATCTATCCAGATCCCTCTGTAGTCGTATATATTGTCCTCTTCAGTGTTAATTACTTTACACAGTTTAGTGTCATCTGCAAAAATTGATATTTTACTGTGCAAGCCTTCTACAAGATCATTAATAAATATATTTAAGAGAATAGGACCCAGTACTGACCCCTGAAGTACCCCTCTAGTGACAGTGACCCAATCTGAGTATCTACCGTTAATAACCACCCTCTGTTTTCTGTCACTCAGCCAGTTACTTACCCACATACAGACATTTTCTCCCAGTCCGAGCATCCTCATTTTATATACTAACCTTTTATGAGGTACAGTGTCAAGTGCTTTGGAGAAGTCCAGATATACGACATCCATTGATTCGCCGCTGTCAAGTCTAGAAGTTACCTCCTCATGGAAACTGATTAAAATCGTTTGGCATGACCGATCCCTCATGAAGCCATGCTGATATGGCGTTATTTGCTTATTTTCATTGAGATACTCTAAGATAGCATCTCTTAGAAACCCTTCAAACAGTTTCCCCACAAAAGATGTTAAACTTACCGGCCTATAATTTCCAGGCTCTGTTTTTGGACCCTTTTTGAATATTGGCACCACATTTGCTATGCGCCAATCCTGTGGAACATTCCCTGTCAGTATAGAGTCCGTAAATATCAGAAATAAAGGTCTGGCTATGACATCACTTAATTCCCTTAGGATACGGGGGTGCATGCCATCCGGTCCTTTAAATTTGTCTATTTTAATCTTTTTAAGTCGCTGTTGTACTTCTTCCTGGGTCAGACAGGACACTTTTAATGGGGAATTTACTTTTACATTCTGCATTTCATCTGACAGTTTATTTTCCTCAGCGAATATAGTGGAGAAAAAAATATTTAATAGTTTTGCTTTATCCTCGTCGCTCTCTGCAACACCCCCCTCATTGCTGTGTAGAGGGCCGACTTCTTCAGATTTATATTTTTTACTATTTATATAATTGAAGAACATTTTAGGGTTAGTTTTACTCTCTTGGGCAATTAATCTCTTGGTCTCTAGTTTGGCAGTTTTCATTAGTTTTTTACATATTCTATTTTTTTCCTTATAGTTTATCAGTGCTTCCTGGCTCCCCTCCTGTTTTAGTGATTTATATGCTTTCCTTTTGTCATTTATTG
This sequence comes from Bufotes viridis, assembly GCA_033119425.1. Lineage (NCBI taxonomy): Eukaryota > Metazoa > Chordata > Amphibia > Anura > Bufonidae > Bufotes > Bufotes viridis. Next base: position 20,862,776 of record CM065597.1, read on the forward strand.
CTTTCTTTACAGTTCTATTTATCCACATTGGTTTCTTATTGTTTCTTAGCCTTTTATTTCTATAAGGTATGTACCTCTCACAATTAGCTGTAGCCAGTTCATTGATATAGATATTAAAGAGTGCTGGACTCAGGCTGCAGCCCTGCCTGACCCCTCGGGCCTGCTGGAAATAAGCTGTCCTCTTTCCGTTCACCTTCATGCTGCATTGATTTCTGGTGTATTAGCTCTTGATGACATCATACGTTCTCCCTTCTATTCCACTCTCCAGAAGTTTCAGAAACAGGCCCGGGTGCCACACCGAGTCAAGCCCCTTCTTAAAGTCCACAAAACAGGCAAATATTTTGCCGCAGTAGGTATTGTGGATGTGTGTCTTGATGAGGCTGTGCAGGGTGTAGATATGGTCAGTGGTGCGGTGGTTTGGCATGAACCTGGCTTGGCTTTTGCTGAGAACCTCATGCTGTGTGAGAAAGCTTAGTATTCTTTTATTGATGATGCTGTTGAACCGTTTCCTCAGAGTGCTGCTGACGCAGATCCCTCTGTAATTGGCTGGATCATATTAGTCCCCATTCTTGTAGATAGGTGTTATGAGGCATTGGTTCCAGTCTTGAGGAAGTGTCCCGCACTGAGGATGAGGGTGAATAATTTTGCTAGTGCTGCGTGTATGTCTGGGGGGCTGTGTTTAATCATATCTGGCAGGATGCCGTCATTACCGCCGGCCTTTTTTTGCCTTTCAGCAGGGCGATTCTTTCCTGTATATCTTGCATGGTGATTGGTGAGTCCAGAGGGTTCTGGAAGTTCTTGATGGCGTCCTCCATGTCGCTCAGTTTTATGGTTATCTGTTGCTGTTCCAGGGTTTGGCCTTCTTCAGGGATGTTTTTGTAGAGGTTCCTGAAGTAGCTGAGCCAGATGCTGCCATTTTAAATGTGGAGGGAGTTTTTCTTGGGTTTTGTGCCCATATGTTGCCAGGTCTCCCAGAATGATTTGCCCTGGAGGGAGTCCTCGAGCTGCTGGAGTTTGTAGGAGAGGTGCCTTTGTTTCTTCTCTCTAAGGGTGCGTTTGTATCGCCTGCATAGAGTGTCATAGGCCTCCCTCGCATCCCTGTTGTTGGGGTCTCAGTGTTTTTGGTTGGAGGCCACCCTTAGGAAACGTCGCAGAGCCTTGCAGTCGCTATCAAACCATTTATGGGACTGTTTGTTATTAGTTAGTTTGAGGTTGGTCCGTTTCAGACCTGCTAGTTCTGCCATGGTGTACAGGATGTTACTGAAGTCCTTCACTTCCTGGGTGACCCCTTGTTGTTCTGACTCATAAAACCTTGTATAAAAGTTTGTGAGCAGTTCTTTGATTTCAGGTCGGTTGGTCGCATTGGTGTATTCGGTGGCTGACTGGCTGACCCATTGGTGGCAGATTGTAGAGATCAGACTGATGGGGCAGCTGTGTGGCTGGTTTGTCGGTGGATCTCATGTGTAGCAGGATCTGGTTGTGGTCTGACAGGTGTGTCTTAGGAGTGACTATGAAGGCATTTTTGTCTGCTGGGTCAGCGTCTGTGATGGCATAGTCTACCACACTGCTGCCCACATGGGAGTTTAGTGTGAACCGTCCTAACGAGTCACCCCTGATACGCCCATTCATTATGTACAGACCCAAGCTCCAGCACAGGTTCAGCAGTGCTTTCCCACTCCTGTTAACAACTCTGTCATATCTGTTTCTTATTGTCTGTACAGAGTCCAGGTAGTGGGTCTCGCACCCAAGGATATATGTGTTTCCATCAGCGGTCAAATAGACCTTCCCTGTGCCAGTTCTGGCATCGAGGTCACCGCAGATCAGCACCCTGCCCTCGGACTGGAATTGGGCAGCCTCCCCTTTTAGGACCTCATAGATGTCATATGTGCCCGCACTGCTGAGAAAAATGAGGGGGTGTTGCTTTTACACCTAGAGGCTCTGCTCTCTCTGCAGCTGCCGCACCCTCTCAATTTTCATTTATAGGTCCAGATGTGATCACGTTTTCACTGCCTGATCCTAACAATCATAGTACAGAGGGGGCAACAGTTTCTCAGGAATGCGGACACATATGAACATGGGACTAACACAGATGTCTTTAGCTGCCAAATGCACATGTAACAGGTCAGCCAGTGTCATAGGGACAAAACTGCTGACAGATGCCCTTTAAATACAAACTTACTCAACAAGTAAAGAAAATTTAAAATGTTCACTATTTCTAAAAGTTATTTCTATGGTTATACATAACTGTAGTAAAAATAAACTATAAGTATATTATATTAGATGCAAAAACAGTCATATCTATCTATCTATCTATCTATCTACAGCAAAAACAATATTTTGTGATACGCACTGCCGAAAAAAGAGGTAGTCGGGTGCCAGCGGCTGATGAGGGATCCAATCTTCCAAGACAAATAGCGACAAAGTATCCACTGCACTTCCTTCAGTAAAAACGTGTTTTTATTCACCAGATGTAACATTTCGGTTTACACACTGAAACCTTTCTAATACACTGAAACCTTGCATCCATTGAATACAATAACACGTTTTTACTGAAGGAAGTCCCGTGGATACTTTGTCGCTATCTATCTATCTATCTATCTATCTATCTATCTATCTATTTATCTATCTATCTATCTATCTATCTATCTATCTATCTATCTCCTATATATCTGACTGAACTATATACCTACCCAATAAGTAGATCAATTTGCAATGTTTCACTCACTATTTCTATGCCTAAAAGTTATTTCCATGGTTACACATACCTGTAGTTGTAGCTGGAAAAAATCAAAACAAAAATAAGTATATTGGGTTTGATGCATATACTGTACATTCATTAGAGGTAAAGGGAGAAACAATAGCTGTTTATGGCACGTCACATCTATCTGTCCGTCTATCTATCTCTTTGACTTTCTTCTTTATCTATCTATCTATCTATCTATCTATCTATCTATCTATCTTCTTTCTGTAGTGCCCCAGAGTGGTATTACAATTTCTACAGCCTGCTACTGTCTCTAATGGCTAACAAAAATGTCATCTGTGTATTTATTCCAGGTCCTCCTACACTGTGCATTCATAATATTGCTATGTAACTGTTATGTGTTGTATTTCCTGTACTGTGCCTGGTTCACCAGCCGATGGCAATGTATCTGGCCGGCAGAAAGACCTTGAGATAGAATAGACCTTACCATTCCATTCTCCTTCATTTGGTCAGAATTGGGCTAGTCCTGCTTTCCACCAAGGTAAGGGTTGCAGTAAGTAAGCTATAGTAATTTGAGATTTGATAGTGGAGCTGAGAAAACATGAAAGATGGAGCAGAGAGGAGAAGGGCCCCCTCCTGCAGCAGAAGTCTCTCCAGGGAAGCAGCTCATAGAGCACCATGACTCCTTACAGATTAAGATACAGTGTATTGTGAGGGGGTCAACAGTCCAAGTGACACACACAGAGACTATTCAGGCCGTACCACACCACTCGGTATTCCTATAAACCTGGAACACGATCGGTCCTAGGGGGCAGAATGTTGCATATCTATCTATCTATCTATCTATCTATCTATCTATCTATCTATCAATCTATCTTTCTGAAGTTAGTGAAATAAATAGAGCAGTAGGTCTGGCATGCATACTGCTGCTCCAATCATCTCTGTGGAAGTTTCGCCTAGTTCAGCGCTCCGCTATTTCCAGAACTCCTATAGAGATAAATGGACTGGCAGCGAGCATACATTAGGCTACTTTCACACTAGCGTTTCACGGATAAGTTTGAAACGCATTTGAAACAGATCTGTCTCTAAAATGACAAAACGGAGACGAACAGAAACAATTCAGATGGATCAGTACAAACTGATCCGTCTGTAATGTGGTTCCGTTTCTTACGTTCAGTTCCATTTTTGCTTCTGTTTCGCCGATCCGTTTTGTAATCAGTGTCTCAAAATGTCCCCTCACTTTATTTTATTAAGAGCAGCCAAACGCTCCTCTGTCTCCGACAGCCCCTTACACTCAGATGGAGAGAACAGCTGTCCCACTGACTGAAGGGGGCTGGCCAAAACAGGGGAGCCAAACGCGCCTCTGTCTCAGACAGCCCCCTAAAGTACCGTATTTTCCGGCGTATACGACGACTGGGCATATAAGACGACCCCCTACTTTTCCTGTTAAAATATGGGGTTTGGGCTATACTCGCCGTATAAGACTACCCCTCTTCCAACGCACACCGGGGATGCAGCGCACGGTGGCTCTGCTAAAGGGCGCCTGTCCCTGAAGTGGGAGAAGGACAGCTTCTCCAGTCCGGCTCGGAAGTAAAGAGGCCCTTTCACTGGTCCAACGAATGTTAGATAATGATATACAGTGGGATGCAAAATTTTGGTCAACCTTGTTAATTGTCATGATTTTCCTGTATAAATCGTTGGTTGTTACGATAAAAAATGTCAGTTAAATATATCATATAGGAGACACACACAGTGATATTTGAGAAGTGAAATTAAGTTGATTGGATTTACAGAAAGTGTGCTATAATTGTGTAAACAAAATTAGACAGGTGCATACATTTGGGCACTGTTGTCATTTTATTGATTCCAAAACCTTTAGAACTAATTATTGGAACACACATTGGCTTGGTAAGCTCAGTGACCCCTGACCTACATACACAGGTGAATGCAATTATGAGAAAGAATATTTAAGGGGATCAAAGATTGTTCGCCATCATGGTTTAGGGGAAGGATACAGAAAGCTGTCTCAGAGATTTCAGCTCTGTTTCCACAGTTAGGAACATATTGAGGAAATGGAAGACCACAGGCTCAGTTCAAGTTAAGGCTCGAAGTGGCAGACCAAGAAAAATCTCGGATAGACAGAAGCGACTAATGGTGAGAACAGTCAGAGTCAACCCACAGACCAGCACCAAAGACCTACAACATCACCTTGCTGCAGATGGAGTCACTGTGCATCGTTCAACCATTCGGCGCACTTTACACAAGGAGATGCTGTATGCGAGAGTGATGCAGAGGAAGCCTTTTCTTCGCCCACAGCACAAAAAGTGCCGCTTGTGGTGGGCAAAAGCACATTTGGACAAGCCAGTTTCATTGTGGACTGATGAAACTAAAATTGAGTTATTTGGGCATAACAAGGGGCGTTATGCATGGAGGAAAAAGAACACAGGATTCCAAGAAAAACACCTGCTACCTACAGTAAAATCTGGTGGTGGTTCCATCATGCTGTGGGGCTGTGTGGCCAGTGCAGGGACTGGGAATCTTAAAGTTGAGGGATGCATGGATTCCACTCAGTATCAGCAGATTCTGTAGACCAATGTCCAGGAATTAGTGACAAAGCTGAAGCTGCTCCGGGGCTGGATCTTTCAACAAGACAACGACCCTAAACACTGCTCAAAATCCACTAAGGCAGTTATGCAGAGGAACAAGTACAACGTTCTGGAATGGCCATCTCAGTCTCCAGACCTGAATATAATTGAAAATCTGTGGTGTGACTTAAAGAGAGCTGTCCATGCTCAGAAGCCATCAAACCTGAATGAACTAAAGATGTTTTGTAAAGAGGAATGGTCCAAAATAACTTCAAACAGAATCCAGACTCTCATTATAACCTACAGGAAGCGTTTAGAGGCTGTAATTTCTGCAAAAGGAGGATCTACTAAATATTGATTTCATTTCTGTTTTGTGGTGCCCAAAAAATGACAACAGTGCCCAAATTTATGCACCTGCCTAATTTTGTTTAAACAATTATAGCACACTTTCTGTAAATCCAATAAACTTCATTTCACTTCCAAAATATCACTGTGTGTGTCTCCTATATGATATATTTAACTGACATTTTTTATCGTAACAACCAACGATTTATACAGGAAAATCATGACAATTAACAAGGTTGCCCAAACTTTCGCATCCCAACTGTATACCGTATGTGTAGAGTGGCGTCCAGGGATCTCCCTGCACTTACTATTATCCCTGGGTGCCCCTCCGTTCGCCCGCTGTGGCCCCGATTACTGGCGCCTGTGCCTTATGCTAATTACAGCTAATCTCGCACCTGGGAGGAGACATCCCCTTCTTCCCTGGGCGCTGCTCTACACATACCGGTACATATCATTATCTAACAATCATTGGACCAGTGAAAGGTCCTCTTAAGTTTCAGCACGCAGTATACCGGCTTATAAGACAACACTTGGCATATAAGACGACCCCTGACTTTTGAGAAGATTTTCAGGTGTTAAAAAATAGTATTATACACCAGAAAATACAGTAAATGTCCAAAACCCAAATGTGGATTTTGTATCCAATACTGAACTGAATCTGAAAACAGTGTGTATATTACAATTTCCATTAATCTGGGCTTAGTAATGTGTTCAAAATCTGTGGGTTTTTGTATCCAATACAGAAAAGCATCTAAAAACCCTGTCTATATTACAACTTCCATTAATCTGGACCTAGTATAGTGTGCACAATCTGTGGGTTTTTGTATCCCATACTGAACTGAATCTGAAAACACTGTCTATATTACAACTTCCATTAATCGGGGCCTAGTAAAGTGTGTGAGAGATAGCATGTTTGAAAATCATGTAGTACACATTTTTGTCCACAAGATGGCCACTATCCAGATGTGTGTGTAAGGTCACTTTGAAGGGGGTGGGGCAGTTAGGTTACATGTTTCAAATCTACCTATGAACTCAGAGTTGAAGTTGCTGAAACCACTCCTATGAAGTTAAGGAGCCAATTACCTTTTATTTAGGAACACCCCTTATGTGATGTCATGTCTGCTGTTTAACTGAATGGAACTTGAATAAAGCCCTCTTGTCCTGGGGGATCAGAAGTGCTTTGAATGGAACCAACTTGTGTGTCTGGTCTCATTATGAAAGAAGTATGGCACGTGCATACTTAGACTTCTAATTTGTTTGGCACCACACAAAGAAGATGAGAAGCGCATTAATTGCGCTAATAAAATGGCGTCCCCCGATTCAAACGCCACGAGAAAGACTTAAAAGGAACCATCAGACGAGATCACATGCCAGCCAGGTAAGAAAGTTTTATTTTCTTACGATTCTCCTCTGAAACTTCCGGTTTTGTAGTTGTCAAGAGTTGAATTGGTGTTATCGCGATAGAAGTGTTCAAATTATAGCTGATCGTCAGGGGGTCGATGAAGGCTTGCGCCGAAACGCGCGTCGGGGCTGGCGCCATTCCGGAGGAGAGACACTAATGGGTATGCTCCATTTCCTGTAACTTTTATGCACTTGCACTTTGATATGTGATTTATTTGTGAACTACCTCCTTGCCCTGTGTCCCTCCTTCTAGATGCCGCCTTTCATTGCACCCCTCCTTAGGTTTTATTATGCACATATGTAGTGTCTGTATGTTCTTATACCCTATGGATATCAATTAATTTTTTTTATATCTATGCGTTCTGGTACGACTTTTTGTAGGTAATGCTGTTTTGATTGTATCATAAATTGAAAAAATCCCAGCAAAACGTGACTTGATGCTCATTAGGAATTTATTGCAAAAGAAACAGTATGTCTCATATCCAGGACTCGATAATCTCATAGTCTCTGTGTTTGAGCACTGGAAACAATGCAGACAGGGAAAAGTACCTCCCGCTCATTTTGAAAAACACAATCATACTATTGCCCAACTAAAGTTTCAGGTAATAGAACGAGTTGTCAGACCTAGAAGGGGAGGTGACATCAAGAAATTATTACTACGTCGTGAGGCTTACTGGAGCCATACCCTGGACACTTTGCATCCAAGAGGTCTCAATAGAGACTATGAGATTATGCATATCTGAGATCAAATTGGTTTTTGTTTTTGTTTACTGGTGCATAATTTCTGTGAACTATTGGACACTTAATTTATTATTTTTTCTTTTAGACATTCACCACTCAATGAAGGACTTCACTACTGAGATGGTATTTATTATATTATACATTGATAATTCCTGTGCTGTGTTCTGATTATGGACACTTGATTTTGAATGTACCGCCCCCTGTGGGCGGCAGTTGTCACGGGGAGGTTCCCTATTCTCATGCATTGATATGTGTATATATACCTGTGTGTAATCATGGATACTTACCTGTTGAAAAAGGCTTGGTAGCCGAAACGCGTCCTGGATATGGGACATACTGTTTCTTTTGCAATAAATTCCTAATGAGCATCAAGTCACGTTTTGCTGGGATTTTTAAACGTGGTATTGGTCCTATCCCGTGCAAACGTGCAACGAGCGAGTGCTGACCATTTTTCCCTTACATTTGATTGTATCATAGGCATACTTTAATGTGTGTTAGATGCTGGCGTGGGCGAGGATCAGTGGTCCCGCAGTGGCTATAATTTTGGCGATTTATCACATGTGTAGTAGTAGATAGTAATGCAGTTCCTACTCTTCTTACCAACTGTTCACCGCCTTAAAGGTTCACAAATTTGGATCAAACTACTCTGCTGCCTTTGGAAAGGGGAAGGAGGATTACTTAGTAATATAATGGGGGCCATTATATTACTAATAGAGGGGGTCATTACATTACTAATAGAGGGGGCCAATATATTACTAATAGAAGGGGCCATTATATTACTAATAGAGGGGGTCATTACATTACTAATAGAGGGGACCATTATATTACTAATAGAGGGGGGCCATTATATTACTAATAGAGGGGGCCATGATACTGATAATAGAGGGGGGCAATTATATGACTAATAGAGGGGACCATTAAATTACTAATAGAGCGGGGCCATTATATGACTAATAGAGGGGGATCATTATATTACTAATAGAAGGGGCCATTACATTACTAATAGAGGGGGGCCATTATATGACTAATAGAGGGGGCCATTATATGACTAATAGAGGGGGCCATTATATTACTAATAGAGGGGGCCATTATATGACTAATAGAGGGGGGCCATTATATGACTAATAGAGGGGGCAATTATATGACTAATAGAGGGGGCATTATATTACTAATAGAGGGGGGCCATTATATGACTAATAGAGGGGGCCATTATATGACTAATAGAGGGGCCATTATATTACTAATAGAGGGGCCATTATATTACTAATAGAGGGGGCCATTATATGACTAATAGAGGGGGCCATTATATTACTAATAGAGGGGCCATTATATTACTAATAGAGGGGGCCATTATATGACTAATAGAGGGGCCATTATATGACTAATAGAGGGGCCATTATATGACTAATAGAGGGGGCCATTATATGACTAATAGAGGGGGCCATTATATTACTAATAGAGGGGGCCATTATATGACTAATAGAGGGGGCCATTATATTACAAATAGAGGGGGCCATTATATGACTAATAGAGGGGGCCATTATATTACTAATAGAGGGGGCCATTATATTACTAATAGAGGGGACCATTATATAACAAATAGAGGGGTGCCATTATATTACTAATAGAGGGGGCCATTACATTACTAATAGAGGGAGCCATTATATTACTAATAGAGTGGGGCCAGTAGATGACTAATAGAGGGGGCCATTATATTACTAATAGAGGGGGCCATTATATTACTAATAGAGGGGCCATTACATTACTAATAGAGGGGGGCCATTATACAACTAATAGAGGGGGAAATTATACGACTAATAGAGGGGGCCATTATAAGACTAATAGAGGGGCCATTATATTACTAATAGAGGGGGCCATTATATGACTAATAGAGGGGGGCCATTATATGACTAATGGAGGGGCCATTATATGACTAATGGAGGGGCCATTATATGACTAATAGAGGGGCCATTATATGACTAATAGAGGGGGACATTATATGAATAATAGAGGAGGCCATTACATTACTAATAGAGGGGGCCATTATATTACTAATAGAGGGGGCCATTATATTACTAATAGAGGGGGCCATTACATTACTAATAGAGGGGGCCATTATATTACTAATAGAGGGGGCCATTATATTACTAATAGAGGGGGCCATTACATTACTAATAGAGGGGGCCATTATATGACTAATAGAGGGGGCCATTACATTACTAATAGAGAGGGGCCATTATATGACTAATAGAGGGGATCATTATATGACTAATAGAGGGGGAATTATATTACTAATAGAGGGGGGCCATTAGATGACTAATAAAGGGTGCAATTATATGACTAATAGAGGGGTCCAATATATTACTAATAGAGGGGGCCATTATATTACTAATAGTGGGGGTCATTACATTACTAATAGAGGGGGCCAATATATTACTAATAGAGGGGGCCATTATATTACTAATAGAGGGGCCATTACATTACTAATAGAGGGGCCATTATATGACTAATAGAGGGGGCCATTATATGACTAATAGAGGGGGCCATTACATTACTAAAAGAGGGGGGCCATTATATGACTAATAGAGGGGGCCATTATATTACTAATAGAGGGGGCCATTATATTACTAATAGAGAGGGGCCATTATATGACTAATAGAGGGGGCCATTATATGACTAATAGAGGGGGCCATTATATGACTAATAGAGGGGGGCCATTATATGACTAAGAGCGGGGGCCATTATATTACTAATAGAGGGGGCCATTATACTACTAATAGAGGGGTCATTACATTACTAATAGAGGGGCCATTATATTACTAATAGAGGGGTCATTACATTACTAATAGAGGGGCCAATATATTACTAAGGGGCATTATATTACTAATGAGGGGCCATTATATGACTAATAGAGGGGGGCCATTATATGACTAATGGAAGGGCCATTATATGACTAATAGAGGGGGGCCATTATATGACTAATGGAAGGGCCATTATATGAATAATAGAGGAGGCCATTACATTGCTAATAGAGGGGGCCAATATATTACTGATATAGGGGGCCATTATATTACTAATAGAGGGGGTCAATACATTACTAATAGAGGGGGCCAATATATTACTAATAGAGGGGGCCATTATATTACTAATAGAGGGGGTCATTACATTACTAATAGAGGGGGCCATTATATTACTAATAGAGGGGGGCCATTATATGATTAATAGAGGGGGGCCATTATATGACTAATAGAGGGGGGCCATTATTTGACTAATGGAGGGGCCATTATATGACTAATAGGCCTCTTGCACACGGGCGTCATGTTTGACGCCCGGATAAGATGCGGGTGCGTTGCGGGAATCGCCGCGATTTTTCAGCGCGTGTGCTAATGTTTGTAGTGCGTTGAGCACGCGCGTGAAAAAATCCGCATGCTTGGTACCCAGACCCGAAGTCAGACTTCATCACTGAAGTCTGGTTTCGGGATGAGTATTCTGTATGTGTAATTATTTTCCTTTATAACATAGTTATAAGGGAAAATAATCGCTTTCTAATTACAGAATGCAATGTGCCCCGGGCTTTAAAGGGTTAAAAATAATAAAGAGTTAACTTACCTTCTCCCATTGTACGCGCAGAGCCCCAGAACGTCTTCTCTCTTGATAGTTTGGATGCTTGAGGACCTGTGGTGTCGTCACAGGGTCACATGGTCCAATCATAGAAGCATTTGAGTGGACCATGTGACCCATGTGATCCTGTGACATCACGGCAGGTCCTTCATCCAACATGATTGCGGATGCTTGCGATTTTCCCGCATCCCCATTCACTTCTATGGGGCCTGCGTTGCGTGAAAATCGCAGAATATAGAACATGCTGCGATTTTCACGCAACGCAAAAGTGATGCGTGAAAATCACCGCTCATGTGCACAGCCCCATAGAACTGAATGGGTCAGGATTCAGTGCGGGTGCAATGCGTCCTCCTCACGCATTGCACCCGCGCGGAAAACTCGCCCGTGTGAAAGGGGCCATAGAGGAGGCCATTACATTACTAATAGAGGGGGCCATTATATTACTAATCGAGGGGGACCATTATATTACTAATAGAGGGGGGCCATTATATGACTAATAGAGGGGGTCATTATACTACTAATAGAGGGGATCATTACATTACTACTAGAGGGGGCCATTATATTACTACTAGAGGGGGCCATTACATTACTAATAGAGAGGGCCATTTTATTACTAATAGAATGGGGCCTTATATGACTAATAGAGGGAGCCATTATATTACTAATAGAGGGGGTCATTACATTACTAATAGAGGGGGCCATTATATTACTAATAGAGGGGGTCATTACATTACTAATAGAGGGGGCCAATATATTACTAATAGAAGGGGCCATTATATTACTAATAGAGGGGGTCATTACATTACTAATAGAGGGGACCATTATATTACTAATAGAGGGGGGCCATTATATTACTAATAGAGGGGGCCATGATACTGATAATAGAGGGGGGCCATTATATGACTAATAGAGGGGACCATTAAATTACTAATAGAGTGGGGCCATTATATGACTAATAGAGGGGGATCATTATATTACTAATAGAGGCGGCCATTACATTACGAATAGAGGGGGGCCATTATATGACTAATTGAGGGGGCCATTATATGACTAATAAAGGGGGCAATTATATTACTAATAGATGGGGTCATTACATTACTAATAGAGGGGGCCATTATATTACTAATAGAGGGGGTCATTACATTACTAATAAAGGGGGACAATATATTACTAAGGGGGCCATTATATTACTAATAGAGGGGGTCATTACATTACTAATAGAGGGGGCCAATATATTACTAATAGAAGGGGGCCATTATATGACTAATAGAGGGGGGCCATTATATGACTAATGGAGGGGCCATTATATGACTAATAGAGGGGGACATTATATGAATAATAGAGGAGGCCATTACATTACTAATAGAGGGTGCCAATATATTACTAATAGAGGGGGCCATTATATTACTAATAGAGGGGGTCATTACATTACTAATAGAGGGGGCCAATATATTACTAATAGAGGGGGCCATTATATGACTAATAGAGGGGGGCCATTATTTGACTAATGGAGGGGCCATTATATGACTAATAGAGGGGGCCATTATATGAATAATATAGGAGGCCATTACATTACTAATAGAGGGGGCCATTATATTACTAATCGAGGGGGGCCATTATATTACTAAAAGAGTGGGGCCATTATATGACTAATGGAAGGGGTCATTATTCTACTAATAGAGGGGATCATTACATTACTGCTAGAGGGGGCCATTATATTACTACTAGAGGGGCCCATTACATTACTAATAGAGAGGGCCATTTTATTACTAATAGATTGGGGCCATTATATGACTAATAGAGGGGGCCATTATATGACTAATAGAGGGGGCCATTATATGACTAATAGAGGGGGCCATTATATTACTAATAGAGGGGGTCATTACATTACTAATAGAGGGGGTCATTACATTAGTAATATAGGGGGCCAATATATTTCTAATAGAGTGGGCCATTATATTACTAATAGAGGGGAACATTATATTACTAATAGAGGGGGCCATTACATTACTAAAAGATGGGGCTATTATATTACTAATAGAGGGGGGCCATTATATTACTAATAGAGGGGTCATTACAATACTAATAGAGGGGTCCATTATATTACTAATAGAGGGGGTCATCACATTACCAATAGAGGGGGCCATTATATTACTAATAGAGGGGGTCATTACATTACTAATAGAGGGGGCCAATATATTACTAATAGAGGGGGCCATTATATTACTAATAGAGGGGGTCATTACATTACTAATAGAGGGGGCCATTATATTACTAATAGAGGGGGGGCATTATAGTACTAACAGAGGGGGCCATTACATTACTAATATAGGTTTAAATGTGCCTGCTTTTCATTTACAGGCTACATTCAGGTGCCCCTAGCAACGGACTACAAGTGCAGGATGTGCTCCCTTATATACATGCACAACTGCCTATGGGTTGAGCATATCCTGCTTGTTAAACACCACACCACGTTTTCTAATGGTTTGTATAATATGTTTAGAGGTGTATAAACTCCAATTTAAATGTGCCTGCTTTTCATCTACAGGCTACATTCAGGTGCACCTGGGAGGCTCTGGGCCATATCAGCCATTCTTGGGTGGGGCTCACACGCACCTCCCACCTCCCATTGCAAGCATGGTTACATGCTGGAGGTCACTGGTGAGCTGTTTGTGAGTCAGGCCTTACGCTCCCGTAATGCCCAACGGCCCCTGGTATCGCCCATACGGCACAGGTAGGTTGAGTGAGTGGTAGGTTCTCGGGCTACTTGAGAGACCTTGGCGTGGTGTCCGAGCTTAAGACATGTCCTTCTAATAGGATGTGTTGAACTAACCTCTCAATTTTAACATCAGTGTGAGGGTTTAGTATTGCCGCAGAGTGCACCTGCCTTTGCTATGGTTATGTTTTTGATTGTTCTCCACATCCACATTATCATTATCGTATGTAGGATGGTTATTGTGGTACTTGTAGTCCGTTGCTGGCATCTTCCATTGTATGCATTTTTTGCTGTTGATTGCCCCTAGCAACGGACTACAAGTGCAGGATGTGCTCCCTATATACATGCACAACTGCATATGGGTTGGGCATATCCTGCTTGTTAAACACCGCACCACGTTTTCTAATGGTTTGGGCCATTATATTACTAATAGAGGGGTCCATTACATTACTAATAAAGAGGAGGCTATTACATTAATAATAAAGAGGGGGCATTGTACTACTAATAAAGAGGGTGGCCATTATAATATACAGGGGGAATAATATTATGGGGAATGGGGGGTCTATCTGTATGGCTCTAGCTCAGTATTTGGGGTCAGCAAGATGACAGTGTTGAGGCACCAGAAGGAAGATGACGACAATAGTAAAAGTGAGGAACCTACATTTTTTTCTAAGAAACTCTGCAGAGACGAAAAGGGACTGAAAGAAGATGTCATGGTGGTCTTATCTCCCAATGAAGACGCTGAGGAAAGTCTACATCCCAGGAGATGTCACTGGATGTATGAGCTATGTGCTGCTGTATTCTACTGTATATAGTAATGTCCATCCACATATCTGTTTCACGGTAGGGTTTGGGGGGGGATATAGAATTTTGCAAACTCTCCTGCATCCTGGCCCCAGACTTCAGGTCACACTGTGCGTGTTCTGAATTCTGGGGGCTCACACCCATCTACCACATTATCTGTACTCATGAAGTTATCACTGTGTTATCTGTGGTGTTACATAGGACTGCAGGTGACATCTACTACATTATCTGTACTCATGGAGTTATCACTGTGTTATCTGTGGTGTTACATAGGACTGCAGGTGACATCTACTACATTATCTGTACTCAGAGAGTTAGAACTGTGTTATCTGTGGTGTAACATAGGACTGCAAGTGATCTACTTCATTATCTGTTAAAAGGGGCATGCCCACAGGGGGGGTGCAATTTTTGTCTTGCCCCGGGTGCTGGCAACCCACGCTACGCCACTGGTGGTGACATTTCTCTGTTATTTCTGCCACAAATTCTTATGATGGTATCAATCCCATTCTCCTTGTCTAAGGGGTATCTCCCTATACTGTGTGGCAGTGGTAGACTGTGCAGGGACAAACCCCAACTGTTAATACCCAGTTGTCCATTTATTCATAAATTTCTAGGAGGCATAACTGAGGAATGGCACAACACAGAGTTAGAAAATAAAACAGACATGTCAGGACAGGTGACAGATCCTTTACAAAGACATTGGAGACATTATGAAAACAGAAACAGGGTGCCACATAACTTTTTATTTAAATTTTTTATTATTTTCCTCATATTTACAATTTTAATTAAATTATCTGAGGAACCGAGGAAGAGTAAACTGAGATTTCTGCAAAGGTTTCAGGTTGCATCGTTCATGGCTAGTCTTCTGGGATCAGGACCTGGTGATACCTTCATAAAGTCTCGGGATGCAGCGCCTGGAGCACAGGGATGAGAATAATAATAATCCAATAATATATATAGTATATGTATAGGGGCAGTGTGTCTGATGTCATTGGGGCAGCGTGTCTGATGTCATTGGGGCAGTGTGTCTGATGTCATAGGGCAGTGTGTCTGATGTCATTGGGGCAGTGTGTCTGATGTCATTGGGGCAGTGTGTCTGATGTCATGGTGCACGGTATCTGATGCCATAGTGCAGTGTGTCTGATGTCATGGGGGCAATGTGTCTGATGTCATGGGGGCAATGTGTCTGATGTCATGGTGCAGTGTGTCTGATGTCATGGTGCAGTGTGTCTGATGTCATAGGGCAGTGTGTCAGATGTCATGGTGCACGGTATCTGATGTCATGGGGGCAATGTGTCTGATGTCATGGGGCAGTGTGTCTGATGTTATGAGGCAGTGTGTCTGATGTCATGGTGCAGTATGTCTGATGTCATGAGGCAGTGTGCATGATGTCATGGGGCAGTGTGTCTGATGTCATGACATGAGGAAGTATGTCTGATGTCATGGGGGCACTGTGTCTGATGTCATGGTGCAGTGTGTCTGATATCATGGGGGTAGTGTGTCTGATGTTATGAGGCAGTGTGTCTAATGTCATGGGGCAGTGTGCATGATGTCATGGGGCAGTGTGTCTGATGTCATGTCATGAGGAAGTATGTCTGATGTCATGGGGGCACTGTGTCTGATGTCATGGTGCAGTGTGTCTGATATCATGGGGGTAGTGTGTCTAATGTCATGGGGCAGTGTGCATGATGTCAAGGGGCAATGTGCATGATGTCAAGGGGCAATGTGCATGATGTCAAGGGGCAATGTGCATGATGTCATGGGGCAGTGTGTCTAATGTCATGGAGTAGTGTGTCTGATGTCATGGGGCAGTGTGTCTGATGTCAAGGGGCAGTGTGTCTGATGTCAGACTCATGAGGCAGTGTGTCTGATGTCATGGGGTAGTGTGTCTCATGTCAAGGGGCAATGTGTCTGATGTCATGGGGCAGTGTGTCTGATGTCATGGGGCAGTATGTCTGATGTCATGGTGCAGTGTGTCTGATGTCATTGGGGTAGTGTGTCTGATGTCATTGGGGTAGTGTGTCTGATGTCATGGGGGCAGTGGGTCTGATGTCATGGGGCAGTGTGTCTAATGTCATGGGGCAGTGTGTCTGATATCATGGGGCAGTGTGTCTCATGTCATGGGGGCAATGTGTCTGATGTCATTGGGGTAGTGTGTCTGATGTTATGAGGCAGTGTGTCTGATGTCATGGGGCAGTGTGTCTGATGTCATGGGGCAGTGTGTCTGATGTCATGGGGGTAGTGTGTCTGATGTCATGGGGCAGTGGGTCTGATGTCATGGGGCAGTGTGTCTGATGTCATGGGGCAGTGTGTCTGATATCATGGGGCAGTGTGTCTCATGTCATGGGGGCAATGTGTCTGATGTCATTGGGGTAGTGTGTCTGATGTCATGGGGCAGTGTGTCTGATGTCATGGGGCAGTGTGTCTGATGTCATGGTGCAGTGTGTCTGATGTCATTAGGGTAGTGTGTCTGATGTCATTAGGGCAGTGTGTCTGATGTTATGAGGCATTGTGTCTTATGTCATGGGGCAGTGGGTCTGATGTCATGGGGGCTGTGTTGCTTGCTGAAGGGTTGCATGGTAAGAGTTACATAAAATAGAAATCAAGTCAAACCTTACACTCATATGAAGACTAATTATTTTGGCGACAAGTCATACACCGATACAAAATGAACTGCCAAAAAAGAAGAAAGGACAATCATTACTAACATTTTATTTGAAATTTTTGAAATTCGAATTTTTTAAACTAAACTCCATTCTATATTATACATACAGTTATGCACCCTTGTACCCTCTAACCCTAGCTTCCCTTCTCCAATTTTCTCATCAGCTGTCAGAAGCACTCCTTTACAAATTAAGACACTTGAGTGCAGTGTTACTACAAAATGCCCAAAAGAGGCTGAATACCGGCAAACGCTGTGCTATTGCACAGATGAATTAGACTCATGTTCATACTCATTCCTCGCACAAGTTCTCTCAACCAGTAAGACCAGTTTCACATGAAGATATCTATTCCCGGAAATAAGCTCCATGTGATGGCCACATTTCCTAGACCGACCACTGCTTTCCTGAGCTGAATTAACTGCATCATAGTGTCTTATTAGGCTGCAAGCTCCTGCCTGACCACCACTCTACTGTACTGTATTCTCATGATGCTGTGAGTATGGAACAGTTGGCAAGGAACTCGCAGCATCTTAAATCACTGTAATGCAATTAAATCGGCTTAGACGATGGTCGGTCTAAGAAATGAGGCTGAGCGTGTTTGCTGGACTGAACATGCTTATGAGAAATGGGGGTATGTGTGTAGCTGCTGGTCAACCCAGCATTACACCTTGGGTGGAAGACTTTAACATCCGGAGCCCATCTTGAGCATTCTTAGAGTCTTACCGCAATCATGAAGATGATCATAAAAATAAAGATTAGGGCGACCAAAACCAAGATGGCAGTTTCTGCCGGCGTTATTGTTGCTGGGGAAGGAGGAAAAATAAAAATTATCAGTAAGCTTAAAGCTATGAGTCTGACTAGTATAAAAATCCTATCACTTTACTAGTACTGTTACAAACATCAGTTATCTTTGGAAAACTATAGAATTATCATTAATTATGGCTAATTGTTGGATTTTATTACTATAAACCTGAGGGTACATTGATTTCAAATTACTCATAAAGCAGGGAAACGACGGAAGGGAGAATGACTGCATGGTCCGACTACACAAGGTTTGTTTGTAGTCTGTTACCGTAGAGACAACTAGGTATATTTGGAGCTGTAAAAGTGACACAACTGTAAGAGCTTTTTAATGAAGATAGTTTTTTTTATTTTTTATTCAGTTCTGGAATGCAAAGAGGAGTTTCCATTTAAGGTTGTAGATCTGTTTCTAACTGAATAACTTAAAGGGGTATTATAGCTTTAGAGTCACTGTACTGTAACACAATTTTATTTACTAGAGAATGGTGTAACTAGCACATTTCTAAATCACTTCATTTAAAAAATCTGCCTGCATCCACCTGAAAAAAAAAATGCTGTAAAGTCATGGCCACTAAGGGATCTGACTTCCACCTAATTTGCAGTCCACTGCCTGTTGTCAGGTAAGATTGTCAGTTCACAGGAAATTTGGGAGAGTCAGAGTTAAGGTAGCTGAGATGGTGATAAAACAACTGCTTCTACAAAGCTTCTGAACATCACAGGAGACTCCTGTCTGTCTGTCTGTCTGTTAATGTGATCTCTCCCTCTTTATCTTTTCTGTGAACTCCAGATCTTAAAACAAACATGGTGGGAAGTAAGGGAAAGGATGTCACAGCAGTACAGTGCTGACACAGAAGGGATATGACTCCTACATCTGAGTGAAATGCACCTAGCTGTGCAGCAGAAACAGGGAATAATGTGGTGGAAAAGGATATCAGGGAACCTCAAAAAGGCCTGTTCCTTCACAGTTTCTACAATGATGCATAACTATTATGCAAACCTTTTTTTAAAATGTCAGGTATGCTTTAAGAAGATCTAAAAACTGGAAGCCAAAATAATTTGTCCATTCTCCAGTGACCATACTGGATGTATGAGCTATGTGCTGCTGTATTCTACTGTATATAGTAATGTCCGTCCACATATCTGTTTCACGGTAGGGTTTGGGGGGGGATATAGAATTTTGCAAACTCTCCTGCATCCTGGCCCCAGACTTCAGGTCACACTGTGCGTGCTCTGAATTCTGGGGGCTCACACCCATCTACCACATTATCTGTACTCATGAAGTTATCACTGTGTTATCTGTGGTGTTACATAGGACTGCAGGTGACATCTACTACATTATCTGTACTCAGGGAGTTATCACTGTGTCATCTGTAGTGTTACATAGGGCTGCAAGTGACATCTACTACATTATCTGTACTCAGAGAGTTAGAACTGTGTTATCTGTGGTGTTACATAGGACTGCAGGTGACATCTACTACATTATCTGTACTCAGAGAGTTAGAACTGTGTTATCTGTGGTGTTACATAGGACTGCAGGTGACATCTACTGCATTATCTGTACTTCGATGGAGTTACTCAACCGTGTCATCCAGTGAGTGTTACATAGGGCTGTGCAAAAGTGACATCTTACTACATTATCTGTACTCAGAGAGTTAGAACTGTGTTATCTGTGGTAGTAACGGCTAGGACTGCAGTGATCTGCTCGTTATCTGTTAAAGGCGTGCATCCACAGGGTGGGTGCAACTTTTGTCTTGCCCGGGTGCTGGCAGCCCACGCTACGCCACTGGTGGTGACATTTCTCTGTTATTTCTGTCAGCCAAATTCTTATGTTGGTATCAATCCTATTCTCCTTGTTTAAGGGTTATCTCCCTATACTGTGTGGCAGTGTCAGACTGTGCAGGGACACACCCCAACTGTTAATACCCAGTTGTCCATTTATTCATAAGTTTCAAGGAGGCTTAACTGAGGAATGACACAACACAGAGTTAGAAAATAAAACAGACATGTCAGGACAGGTGACAGATCCTTTACAAAGACATTAGAGACATTATAAAAACAGAAACAGGTTACCACTTAACTTTGTATTTTAATTTTTTATTATTTTCCTCATATTTACAATTTTAATTAAATTATCTGGGGAACCGAGGAAGAGTAAACTGTGACTTCTGCAAAGGTTTCAGGTTGCATCGTTCATGGCTAGTCTTCTGGGGTCAGGTCCTGGTGATACCTTCATAAAGTCTCGGGATGCAGCGCCTGGAGCACAGGGATGAGAATAATAATAATCCAATAATATATATAGTATATGTATAGGGGTAGTGTGTCTGATGTCATGGTGCAGTGTGTCTGATGTCATGGTGCAGTGTGTCTGATGTCATGGGGCAGTGTGTCTGATGTCATGGTGCAGTGTGTCTGATGTCATGGGGCAGTGTGTCTGATGTCATGGTGCACGGTATCTGATGCCATAGGGGCAATGTGTCTGATGTCATTGGTGCAGTGTGTCTGATGTCATGGTGCAGTGTGTCTGATGTCATGGGGCAGTGTGTCTGATGTCATAGGGCAGTGTGTCTGATGTCATGGTGCAGTGTGTCTGATGTCATGGGGCAGTGTGTCTGATGTCATGGTGCAGTGTGTCTGATGTCATGGGGCAGTGTGTCTGATGTCATGGGGCAGTGGGTCTGATGTCATGGGGCAGTGTGTCTGATGTCATGGGGCAGTGTGTCTGATGTCATAGGGCAGTGTGTCTGATGTCATAGGGCAGTGTGTCTGATCTCATAGGGCAGTGTGTCTGATGTCATAGTGCAGTGTGTCTGATGTCATAGGGCAGTGTGTCTAATGTCATAGGGCAGTGTGTCTGATGTCATGGGGTAGTGTGTCTGATCTCATAGGGTAGTGTGTCTGATCTCATAAGGCAGTGTGTCTGATGTCATGGGGTAGTGTGTCTGATGTCATAGGGCAGTGTGTCTGATGTCATAGGGCAGTGTGTCTGATGTCATGGGGTAGTGTGTCTGATGCCATAGGGCTGTGTGTCTGATGTCATGGGGTAGTGTGTCTGATGTCATAAGGCAGTGTGTCTGATGTCATAGTGCAGTGTGTCTGATGTCATAGGGTAGTGTGTCTGATGTCATAGTGCAGTGTGTCTGATGTCATAGGGCAGTGTGTCTGATGTCATAGGGCAGTGTGTCTGATGTCATAGGGCAGTGTGTCTGATGTCATGGGGCAGTGTGTCTGATGTCATAGGGCAGTGTGTCTGATGTCATGGGGCAGTGTGTCTGATGTCATAGGGCAGTGTGTCTGATGTCATGGGGCAGTGTGTCTGATGTCATAGGGCAGTGTGTCTGATGTCATAGGGCAGTGTGTCTGATGTCATAGGGCAGTGTGTCTGATGTCATAGGGCAGTGTGTCTGATGTCATAGGGCAGTGTGTCTGATGTCATGGGGGCAGTTTGTCTGATGTCATGATGTCATAGGGCAGTGTGTCTGATGTCATGGGGCAGTGTGTCTGATGTCATAGGGCAGTGTGTCTGATCTCATAGGGCTGTGTGTCTGATGTCATGGGGCAGTGTGTCTGATGTCATAGGGCAGTGTGTCTGATGTCATGGGGCAGTGTGTCTGATGTCATGGGGCAGTGTGTCTGATGTCATGGGGCAGTGTGTCTGATGTCATAGGGCAGTGTGTCTGATGTCATGGGGCAGTGTGTCTGATGTCATGGTGCAGTGTGTCTGATGTTATGAGTTATTGTGTCTGATGTCATGGGGCAGTGTGTCTGATACATAGGGCAGTGTGTCTGATGTCATGGGGCAGTGTGTCTGATACAGTAGGGCAGTGTGTCTGATGTCATGGGGCAGTGTGTCTGATGTTATGAGGCAGTGTGTCTGATGTCATGGGGCAGTATGTCTGATGTTATGAGGCATTGTGTCTGATGTCATTGGGCAGTATGTCTGATGTTATGAGGCATTGTGTCTGATGTCATGGTGCACTGTGTCTGATGCCATGGGGCTGTGTTGCTTGCTGAAGGGTTGCAAGGTAAGAGTTACATAAAAGAGAAATCAAGTTAAACCTTACACTTATTTTTTTTGGTGACAAGTCATACACCGATACAAAATGAACTGCCAAAAAAGAAGAAAGGACAATTATTACTAACATGACATTTGACATTTTTGAAATTCGAATTTTTTGAACTAAACTCCATTCTATATTATGCATACAGTTATGCACCCCTGTACCCTCTAACCCTAGCTCACCTTCTCCAATTTTCTCATCAGCTTTCAGAAGCACTCCTTTAGAAATCAAGACACTTGAGCCCAGTGTTACTACAAAATGCCCAAAAGAGGCTGAATACCAACAAACGCCTTACTATTGCACAGATGAATTAGACTCATGTTCATACTCATTCATCGCACAAGTTCTCTCAACCAGTAAGACCAGTTTCACATGAAGATATCTATTCCCGGAAATACGCTCCACGTGATAGCCACATTTCCTAGACCGACTGCTGCTTGCCTGAGCTGAATTAACTGCATCATAGTGTTTTATTAGGCTGCAAGCTCCTGCCTGACCACCACTCTACTGTACTGTATTCTCATGATGCTGTGAGTGTGGAACAGTTGACTCATAGTTGGCAAGGAACTCGCAGCATCTTAAATCACTGTAATGCAATTAAATCGGTTTAGATGATGGTCGGTCTGAGAAATGAGGCTGAGCGTGTTTGCTGGACTGAACATGCTTATGAGAAATGGGGATATGTGCGTAGGTGCTTGTGAGCCCAGTATTACACCTTGGGCGGAAGACTTTAATATCCAGAGCCCACCTTGAGCATTCTTAGTCTTACCGCAATCATGAAGATGATCATAAAAATAAAGATTAGGGCGACCAAAACCAAGATGGCAGTTTCTGCCGGTGTTATTGTTGCTGTGGAAGGAGGAAAAGAAAAAACTATCAGTAAGCTTAAAGCTATGACTTATAGTATAAAAATCCCATCACTTCACTGGTACTGTTACAAGCATCAGTTATCTTCGAAAAACTATAGAAATATCATTAATTATGGCCAATTGTTGGATTTTATTACTATAAACCTGAGGGTACTTTGATTTCAAATTAATCATAAAGCAGGGAATCGGGATACGACGGAAGGGAGAATGACTGCATGGTCCGACTACACAGGGTTTGTTTGTAGTCTGTTACCGTAGAGACACCTAGGTATATTTGGAGCTGTAAAAGTGACACAACTGCAAGAGCTTTTTAATGAAGACTGTTTTTTTTTTTTTTATTCAGTTCTGGGGTGCAAAGAGGAGTTTCCATTTAACATTGTAGATCTGTTTCTAACTGAATAACTTAAAGGGGTATTATAGCTTTAGAGTCACTGTACTGCAACACAAGTGTATTCACTAGAGAATTGTGTAACAAGCACATTTCTAAATCACTTCATTTAAAAAATATGCCTGCATCCCCCTGAAAAGAAAGCTGTAAAGTCATGGCCACTAAGGGGTCTGACTTCCACCTAATTTGCAGTCCACTGCCTGTTGTCAGGTAAAATTGTCCCTACTAACCGAGACACAGGAGACAGTTTACGGGAAATTTAGGAGAGTCAGAGTTAAGGTAGCTGAGATTGTGATAAAACAACTGCTTCTACACAGCTTCTGAACATCACAGGAGACTCCTGTATGTCTGTTAATGTGATCTCTCCCTCTTTATCTTTTTTTGTGAACTCCAGATCTGAAAACAAACATGGTGGGAAGTAAGAGAAATTATGTCACAGCAGTACAGTGCTGACAACATTTCAAAGAAGGGATATGCCTCCTACTTCTAAATGAAATGCACCTAGCTGTGCAGCAGAAACAGGGAATAATATGGTGTAAAAGGATATCAGGGAACCTCAAAAAAGGCCTGTTCCTTCACAGTTTCTACAATGAAGCAAAACCATTATGCAAACTTTTTTTTGAAAAGTCAGGTATGCTTTAAGAAGACCTAAAAACTGGAAGCCGAAAGAATTTGTCCATTCTTTAGTAACCATACTGGGTTTCTGAAGCTTAGCTACCATTCACTTAAATGTAAGCATGGCCTTCTGGTTCCATCGACTGATGATCTTCCACTGCCGCTATTACATTAGCTGATAAGTGAGGGTGCCATGTGTTGACCCCCAATTATCTGATATTAATGACCCATATGGAGGATAGGTCATTCATTTATAATTTATGGAATACCTCTTTAAGTGCAAAGGGAGCTACACTGCAGTACTATTCTGAACCACTAGTCATTGTATTGAGCTGTGCTGTTCCAGAGCGCAGTCTGATCAAATACAGTAGCTGATTGGTGGTGGCGCTGGTAGTTGGATCCACACCAATCTGATATTGATAACCTATCCTAAGGATAGGTCTTCAATATTACAGTCTAGACAAAGTCTATTATATTTACACGGCCATGACCTAATAGATGCCATATATTTACCACGTACCTGCAGTTGTAGCTGGAAAAATACAAAAGAAAAAGGGAAAAAAAGCACAACTTTAGTTCACATTTACAAAATGCAGGGAGACAAAGATCAGGACAATAAGGAGTGACAGAGAAGTGTATAAAAGTGTATAACTGAGGAAGGGACATGTAAAAGTCCTGAAATGCGTCTGGAACCATAACGGTAGTGAGAGTTTAAAGACGGACTTTTGGGAAAGACAATTGCACTCTATGAATACCACTCGTACAATTGTGGATACTTTCATTCAACTTTATCCAGATTTCTCTTTTGGCGGCCGTACCAACCAATAGCTACAGCCCACATCACGTGGGACGCCATGGTTGATGACGTATAGGACCACGTGGGACGCCGTGGCAGGTCCTAGAAGGGCGCTAAAGGAGCCTCATACACGGACGGCCAGTTTCATCTGAAGTAGTAAAGTATCTATACCTTTACAAATTAATGTGAATATTCTCAAATTGGAATATTAGAAGTACACCGAGTGCTTGTCACAGACGTATTTTAAACAGATATATGGGACCATCTTTTAGCTGTCTAAAAATGCAAATGAGGATGTTGGAGATGGTATTTATGAACTAGATATTCGTTGAACACACCACGCACATATCCTTATTTGTGTCTAACGCTTCACACTGGAAAACAAATTGAATTCAAGCCTTCCGATTTGAAAATATATTGAATATCAGCGTCTATTGAATTGAATGGACCAATAAGTTTAAAAAACTCATTAAGTGACGATTACATCTGTGGCTTTATATGAAATCTCTTATATGAACTTTTTATATGAATTTTTTTATATGGATTATCTTGATGAATTATTCTGGATGGATTTAATTATGATTAATTATTGTGGTGAATGAATTGTTGATTGCAAGTTAATAAAGTTTTAAATATATATTTTATGTACTCCTGGTCTGTAGATTCGGTGTATTGAGTGACCCTCCACACTATATTTTTATTGCATAAGTGTATAAAAGAGGCCTGTCTTTGCCATTTGGGGTTGTTCCTGAGTGGAAAGGGGCTTTAGAATTAAGAGATATTGTGGAAAGTTGGAGACTACACCCACTTCTGGTAAATCACACCCGCTTTTCTCAGCACTGTTTAAAACAGGTGAGAAGTTTCAAATTTTTGGAAAACTAAAAGCTAAAAAACCTGGTACAAAACTAATAATTAACCTCTCTAATTGTGGTGGCACTGGTAGTTGGATTCCTATCAATCCGATATTGATGACCTATCCTAAGGATAGATCATCAATATTACAGTCTAGACAAAGTCTATTATAACGCCCATGACTTAATGGATGCCATACATTTACTACTTACCTGGAGTTATTTCTGGAAAAATAAGAAAGAAAAAACAAAACACACATTTAGTTTACATTAACAAAATAAAGGGAGACAAAGAACAGGACACGTGCAAAACTGATAATGAACCTCATTGTCTTCTGTGTAGATGATCGATATGCTCAAGTGCGCACGAAATTTCAGTCTGTTTTGACTGCGATTGTGTTGTTCAGTTTTTTGTTCAATGCATTTTGCATGCGCGTGAGAAAAAACTGAATGTGGTACCCAGACCCAAACTTCTTCAATGAAGTTCGGCTTTGGGTTCGGTGTAGTGTAGATGTTATTATTTTCCCTTATAACATGGTTATAAAGGAATATAATAGCATTCTTAATACAGAATGCTTACTTAAATGTGGTTTAAGGGGTTAAAAAAAAAAATTAACTCACCTCATCCAATTGATCACGCAGTCAGACATCGTCTTCTTTTTTCATCTTTAAGGACCCGCAAAAGGACCTTTGATGACGTAATCACGCTCACCATGTGCTAAGCGTGGTGATGTCAGCGCAGGTCCTGCTGATTGAAGATAGAAGGACCTTCTATCTTCATTCAACAGCACCTGCGCTGACGTCACCGCGCTCACCACTTGGTGAGCGCGATTACGTCATCATCAAAGGTTCTTTTGCAGGTTCTCAAAGAAGAAGGAAGAAGATGATGATGATGCCCGGCTGCATGATCAATTGGATGAGGTGAGTTAATTATATATTTTTTTAACCTCTTACACCACATTTTAGTAAGCATTCTCTATTAAGAATGATATAATAGTCCTTTATAACCATGTTATAAGGAAAATAGTACAGTAAATTGACTTTTATAATTTTACTTACATCTTTTAGCAACCATGCGTTAAAATAGCATTGCATCCACACTTGTTTGCGGATGCTATGCGATTTTCACGCAGCCCCATTCATTTCTATGGGGTCTGCGTTGCATGAAAAACGCAGAATATAGAACATGCTGCGATTTTCACGCAATGAAGTGTATGGGTCTGGTGCAATGCGTTCACGTGTAAAAGGGGCCTTAGTCCTTTGGTTAATGCTCAAGTGGTTTCAAAGCTGACTGTGTACCTACCACTCCATTTACCATCAACAAAAGAAGAGTCCTATTCCTCACTTTACTATGGGAGCCCTAATAACTTTAGTTTAGTTGGTTTTATAAAATATACACAAATATTTGGCCATGACTTGTGAAGGAAAATGAGCATGTACTTACTAGTGGTCTGCAGAGTCACTGTGAAAATGATAAAGAAAACAAGTTAAGAACAGTTAAGATAATGGAAAGCAATTCCGATCCCTACAGATTTTCCCCCTCATAATCTATTATACATTATATTTCAACCAGCATTTCCAAAATGTATCAAAATACTCCTTCTTTCCCCTATTATTAAATATTATCAACTCTATCTTTATCACATTTTCCACCGATCTCTTCCAATCTGCTACCATGTAGTGATGAGCGGCATAGGCAATATTTAAATTCGCGATATTTAGCGAATTTTTGGCTGAATATTCACCATAAATTCACAAATTCGAGAATTCATGATCTCTAGTCATTATTTACTTGATTGCAAAAATCGCCAATGTAATATATTCGCAATAAAAATTCGCGATTAGAATATTTGCAATCAACACTAAGGGTTAGGCAACTTTCCTATTGGTTGCTAGGGATGTTGTTAAGTGCCTATATTCATGGTAAATTCGTGATAAATTCGCGATTAGAATATTCGCGATTGACACTATTCACGAATACGATGAATACGAATATATAGCACTATATTCTAAATATTTGCCAGTTTTCGAAGTGGCGATATTCGTGATTAAAATTCGCAAATCTAATATTCACGCTCAACACTGCTACCCAGGGTGGATCCTTTTCCATCCATTTTTTAGTTATAATAAGACTTGCGTGAAATAGGAGTTTACAATGTACCCTCTTATCCATTTTTGAAATCCGAAATTGTACTGTTAAAATTGCTCACCCTTGTAGTTATGGATATGGTGCTCTGTCAAATTGACTCACACCGTCAAAAATAAAGAATAGTATATAACTAAGACAGGCAATCCTCATTTAAAATCATCCAAAAAGAATATACCCTCAATACAAGCATTTATTATACAATAATTGCATCCGTTTACATACGGTACAATTTAAAAAAAAAATATATATATATTAAAATGGAAAAATATAAATATAAAAAATATAAAAAAAAACATGATCTCAAATGGTGCCAAATATATCTTTGGATACATACAAGATTGTGTTGTATTGGATATATCCATAACCATAGTAATATGCCACATACAATTGCAATAGCTGAATTTTGGGCTAACTATATACTAGAACCTCTTGTGGTTCATAAAAATATACAGATGGCTGTAAATTAGTGTCTATTACAAATACAGCCCAAAATCACAGCTAGGTTTTATCGTTAGTAATCTCTCAAGGGGTTCTTAATTGATCAAACGTATATTTCGAAAAACATTGGTCAACGCTTCTTCTATTAATAATCCCACCACTTATCCATACAGTGTATAATGCGATCAAATGGTAAGTATATAGTGTCCACTGTTAGTTGTGGTATGGCACATATGGTGGGTTCACAATATCTGCCGCTAGTAGATATCTTCACATAATAGATTTGTGATGTCCACTATTCGTAATTATATGCCGCATTCACATGGTAAGTATACTGTATCCACCCTTTGAACACAAGGTAATTGGTAAGTATATAATGTCCGCAGTTAGTAGTTATATACCGCTTTCAAGTGGTAAGTATGTCCATCATTAGAGCACACTGTGTTCATTATAATGCTGATTATAGTGATTATTATCACTTACTCACTGTTAAACAAACTGTGGCGTCCCACTTGGTGGATAATAAAATCCCCGCTTGTCTATAGTTACCTGTCTCGCAGTATTGTACAGTCTCACCGAGGAGCTTTCCTCTGATCTCAGCGCCTCACGTGCTCCTAGCGTGCCATGTGATCAAGCGCGCTAGTCTTAATCTGCCCGGGTCTTCACAAAGTATGAGTATAGAATTTCTATGGAGCGCTCCACATTCATTTTAGAGAAATATTATCGTGCGTGGGTTCTGGGTTCTGTAAAAATGCCTAATAGTCCAGACGTGTTTCGGAGTCAACCTAACTCCTTCCTCAGTGGCCAATTATTGAAAAATAACTGCTTGTATAGAGGGTACATTCTTTTGGGACGATTTCAAATGAGGAGTGCTTGTCTTAGTTATATACTAAATTGTACTGTGCCTCCTAATATACAAGCCACTGGATCTCTTTCTATTTGTACTCCCATAATATTTTTAATAGTATCCGCTCTCCCTGACCAATAACGAAACAGTTTGGGACATCTCCAGACTAAATGATAAAGCCCTGCTTGTTCCATACAACCTCTAGGACATTCACCTGAGGATTTCAGACCCATCCTTTTGATCAACATTGGAGAGCAATACAAGTTATAAATAAAGAAAAATTGAGAGACCCCGTGAGAGACCCTAATTGAGACCAGAGACCTGTTCCTGAATACATCTTCCCACTGTTCCTCTGATAACCCTTCAATATCTTTCTTCAATTTCTCTTTATCCAGTATTTTAATGTTACCCTGTTTCATTCTTTTTATATTTACTTTTTAATAATAATTTTTATTGATTTTCAAAATTAAGAGGTTACAGTACATATCAATGAATTACAAGGTAAACAAGTAATTACCATAATAATAAGGTCAAACTGGAGACAAGTACAAATGTGCAATAGGTACCAGCATACACCATTAATCTAGGCGTTTGATACAGTAATGAATTATATGTGCCGAGGTTGGGTATATGCATACTAATATAGCTAAACATAGCCTAGTAAAATGGTTTTTATGATCTAATGGTAGCATTCAGAGGGATCTTACATTTGTTATGATTGAGCCACATCTCCCATTTCATTATGAATGAAGCCTTGGAATTCCTGGAAGATGCCCATAAACCTTCATGTAAGCAGCTATTGTTTAGAGTTCTTAATATTCTATTGAGATTTGGTAGATCACCAGATTTCCAACAGGATGCAATTTTGGAACGACTAGCGAATATAGTATGGCTTGTTATCGACATTATGTGTAAAGGAAGGTCTCTAAGCCCAATAGATAACAAGGCCATCTTAGTTGAAGGTTTAACAAGGATTGAGGAGATGGAAGAAATAAATTCAAAGACAATACACCATAACTTTTTAACCGGGGGACATTCCCACCACAAATGAAAATAAGTACCTGGGACCTTATTACATCTCCAACAATCTAAAGAATGAACTGGGAAAATTTTGTTCAGTGAGAGGGGTGTTCTGTACCATCTATAGAGAATTTTCCTAGCTCTCTCGAGATGATCTGAACATCTTGATAGCTTAGAGACACTTATAAACGCTTCATTCCATTCTGAAACTGGTATGGTAGAGCCTTCATTTTCAACAATAATCTATATCTTATTGAAATACTCATTTATTATTTTCTATTTTACAGATTATCCAGAAATTGTTTTATATTTCCCATAGGCGTCTTTATATCTTTTGAAAATCTAACTTTGATGAACTAATTGCATCCGTCGAAGTATTTAAAAAAATCTTTATTTAAAATCCCAAATTCATGTTTCAAAATCTTTTAACACATCCCCTTCAAACAGTTGTGAAAACCAACAAACTCCCTTACTTACTAATTTTCTGGACCTCCCATAGATATTCCCAATCTATGCAATCAAATGCTTTAGTTGCATCCAGCGACAATATCCCTTTTTTAGTGTCTTTACCTTTATTTCCTTCTATGTTCATAAAAAATCTCCTAAAATTAGAATATATCATTTTCCCAGAAATAAACCCTGTCTGGTCTTTGTCTGGCCCAGCCACAACTCCTAGGCATTCACACATGGTCCACCAGCTGCGGATCAAGCAGAGGAGTTGGGAGGGGCCGAGCTCAGCATCAGATGTCAGATACTCCCATGCTCCCTTGCTACCTCCCAGGCTAGACTTTACTATTGTGTAACACAGAAGCCAATGTTGCTATATAGCATAACCTTACTATTACATTCCTTATCCTGCACACCTCTGGTAAATGTAGGCTGCATTATACTCCAGAGCAGCATTCCTTGTTGTGACACAATCATGTAATAAAATGCTATATGCACGGGACTGATTGAGCATAATATCATGCTGTAGGGACTCTGTGTAACTATAATGGGACCATTCACATAACATTGCCTTATTTAGGGATCCTAAAGTCTAAGCTGGTATCAGAGTATTAACCACTCTGGTCTTTATGCTATGTATCCTATGAGTCCCCTAGGATTGGCCTTTTTATGTTGCTTAACATAAGGTTTGGTTGATAAGCCAAACAAATGGGCCATCACCACCGAACCTTCTCCATCTAGGTCCCCCATCCACACCCTATGCCAAGGTTTTACTAAACACATTCAACTTTTTAAAATATTAATATTAACTATAAGAGATGAGCTAATTCATTCTAACAGACATGGATTTAACTTAAATTTTTGTAAATATTTGAAGTGGATCAGATTATTTTTTTTATTCAATTCAGGCTAATTTTGTAAAGACAAAGATAAAAAAATATTAAGTGAGAAGAGGAAACAGTATAAATCAGGACAATTGGAGCACTTTCACCTTGGGTAGAATGAATTAGAACCTGAATCTTATAGGTCGACCGTTTGAGTTGAATTGAACACAAATCGAATTTTGAGCGATTCACTTATCTCTAGTAACTATTCTAAAATAAGCCCTAATAGTTGTAACATCTCATAAATTTGCACCACGACCTATAGCTGCCTGTTACAATTTCTTACAATTTGCTTACCTGACATTGGGAGACATAATGCCACTAAAATGGCTAAACTCCATTGATGAGCTTTGCAGTGTGTTGATGCCATGGTGTGTGAGATCTCGGGAGTAGCTTCTGAAGGTTAGTTCCTTTGAAGTTTAGTTCTTTGGAAGTCTTGGCTTTATAGCACAGCATTATATAGTCTCCTAATCAATCTATCATACCATTAGAGTAACAATACACTAATAGTCATGGGCAGTAATTAATACTCTCTCAATCGCTTAGTCATATTGTCAAGTTTATGAGCACTTATGGTAATGTCACCCAGAAAATAATGACTTTACAAATATCGAAATGCAAATCTTGAACATCTTATTACAATGTGTAAATGACACATTGGCTAAAGTATTCATAACGATAAGCAGTAATTATTAGACTTTATGCTTATTTCATCCACGTGCTTTCAACATTTTTTGCAGATAGCACTCGCTAGCTCATGCACATGCCCTTTCGATTGACGTGAGTGAAAGAAATGTGGCACACACATGGACGGTATCTATTTTCGGCGGATCCATTGTGTGCAGACGGAAATAGATAGCATGCTACAGGATGTTATAGAAAATAGGTTGGAGATACAAGTAAAAATTTAAAAAAGCCATAATAAATAAATGGGAAAGTTTTTGAAAACAAATGCTAGAGTTATTAGTAACACCCAGATGAGGCACAGTCCCAAAAACCAACCAGCTAGGAACCAGAGCAGCGCACAGTTGCTAGCTGGTATAGTAGCTCCCATTACGTTGAATGAGAACTGCGGAAACAGTGTAGACAGGAAGTAAGTCATAGCTTGCTGTGCTATGCTGTTTCTGTAGCTCCCATGCACCGCAATAGGAGCTACTGAACCAGTGAACACCATTGTGGTTTGCTGTTTCCCGGCCAGATGATGGTTGGGACTATGTCTCATCTTACCTTAGAAACAGCAAAATGAGACAACCCCTATAATATGTTTACAAAAGCAATGAAATATTTTTTTAAAAGAGGTAAAATCATTCCTCCCAATTAGAGGTGAGCGGGTTTGGGTTTGAATTGCCAGTTGGCCTGAAAATTTGTGCAGGAAACTCTGAGGTCTCCTAGAACCCATTTCTTTTAACAAAATAAACTGTATGTATGTCTCAAGGGGTGCAGACCTCTTAAAGAATCAATATGTAATGCCTGTAGACATGGACATTCCAAAAATAGTGAGTGAACAGCACCTCCTGAATATTGTAGAATCGGGTGTACATCTCCAGGAGATTGGTAAATTCCCCAACAAGGTACAACAGTCAAAACAGTGTAACAAAAAGTGGACTAAAGTGACAAGATTGGCATCACAGGTAACCCTACAGGGGTATTTAAACCCACACTCTGGATGTATATGCATGCCTAAAAAGGCTTTTCTGGCTGAAACATTGCATCTGTCTCCATCCTTTATTTATTTTTGTTACACTGTTTTAACTGTAGACACTGACAGACATGGACAGTGAGCCCTGGCCTAGAACCCAGCCCACTTTCCATACTTACTTGCAGTACAAGCCATAGGTAGCAAGACAGCAACTGGCGACAGTCCCTATACTATGAAGTTGCAGAGACACACAAACACCAAGAGACAAAACAACACAAAAACGGGGTTGCACGTAAATGGGTCAGACCCAGACAGGCTATGCAGTACCAAATGAGAGGCAGAGAGTGGTCAGAAGACAAGCTGAGATTAGAACCAGAAGGACAACGCAGTACCCAACAAAAGACAGAGAGTGCCCAGAAGGCAAGCCAGGGTCAGAGGAAAGAGCAATCAAAAAGCACAGGAACCAGGAACACAGCAAGTGAGTCAGAGACTATCACTGGAACTGGTGTAGGCCAGGAAGGGGTTTATATAGAGAACCGAGTTTCAGGATGAGAACCTGACAGGTCATGACTTGGCGATCCATTAGTCAGAAACACTAGCACATAAGAATAGAGCAGATGTCAATCATCCCACTGCTAATCTCCTCCAGCACATGCCCGCTGTTGGGAGAAACAGGGCATTGCATCTTGTTGCTAAGGATGCTGTCACATCACCAGGGGCCGTGGCTTAGCAGAGCATCTCTCCCACCGTGGCCTGCTGAAGCTGGAGATAGCACTGCTGGAGCCGGGAGAGGTGAGTTTGCGACATTATCCTCCTTAAGAGTGGCCACTGGACCCTCTACCTGGGGAGAAGGCTTTGAGGGAGGTTTGAGAAGATACTTTCTTATTAAACATGGAGCATGAACATCCCACATCTGCACCCATGTTCTCTCCTCAGCACCATATCCCTTTCAATTAATTAGATACTGAAGAGAGCCCTGAACTCTCAGAGAGTCAAGAATTTTCTCCACCTCATACTCAACCTCGCCCAGAACTGGATTATGACTGGATCAGGAATTTTAGGTGGAGAAATCACAGGAGGAATGTACGTCTTAAGCAATGATTTATGAAAAACGTCATGACAAGGTCAAGGATAATAATTGAAGGCAAAAAAAGGTACTGGGTTTATAACAGATATGATTTTATATGGTCCAATAAACTTAGGAGCAAGTTTTTCAGACAGTACTTTGAGACACACATTTTTAGTAGAAAGCCAGGCGAGTTCTCTCAACACAAAGTACAGCCCAAAGAACTGTTTTTAATAGCTTGTTTAAATTGGATGCTTTGAGCTTTTTCACACAGATCATTTAAGATCATTCACTGCAGTTTAACCTGTAGGATAGCAGTGCCGTAACTGTACGGCGCTGGGAGCTGTGAGTTAAAGAGGTTATCCAATGTCATAAACAGCCCCCCCATGTGCCGGGCACCTCACATGGAATATACTTACCCCGCTCCTGGTCCCCAGACCGCCGCTGCTGCTTCACCCTGTAGACAGATGAAAACATCCGGTGTCGGGGGGAGCAGCCAATGTCAGACACTGACGGGGACTAATGTCCCTAGCATCACCTGTGATGTTCCACAGACAGGATCTGTTGTGTTTCTCATTTTTCCATCTTCCTGACAGATCAGAAGAAGGGTAAAATAAATGGTGAGGTGGCACTTAGTATGAAAAACCACAAAACAGTATTTGGTATTGTGGTAACCGATTATAACCTGTAGAATACAGTGAACATATTAGTTATGATGATTGATAAATGGTACAATTATTTCCCCTTCATTTCAGTAGCATGCTAAATGTATTTAGTTAGTATTGTCCTGTGAAGAAAATAGCCTGTGAAGAAAGTAGCTTTCTAAGCACATAAAATGCAGCCCTTTCAACAGTGAAGGTCTGTAGCGTAATGGGAACTCTTTTGCCTCCCATACACTATGGGCCAGATTTATCATTAGCCTAAGTCACTTTTCTGGAGTTGAAAAGTCGCAAAAAATTGCGCAAAAAGCCAAATTGCGCAATTTTTTGCGACTTTTTGGAGACTTACGCCACTCACTCCAAAACCAAGTTTATGGGCGTTTTGTCGTATGTAAATCACTTGCAAGACAGATTTATTATTGCTACTTTTTAAATAGTCGCAAAAAAGTCGCAAAAAATTGCGCAAACTCACTCCACTCGTGACCATGCTTATGTTTGACAAAATCACTTTTTTAAAATTGCGACTTTTCCAAAGACAAAGCCAAAATACAACTAGGAACCAGAAATACACCAGATTTATCAACCTCTGAAAGAGCCCATGATAAATTTGACTTGACTCAAATACACATACGCCTTCTTTGAAAGTGGAGTGAACTGCAAGAGTAATGATAAATCTGGCCCTATGTCTGGGGTTATTACCTGATGAAGACCTATTAAAGACTTTCTTTAGTAAAATTTCACATGCCCAACCCTCCCTCAACCCATAAATAATATAGCTTCATTAGTATTCACTACAATTGAGTAAATACTAATGAGGCTGCCTGCCCTACTTGGATCTGTGATATTCCAGCTGGGGAGGAAAGAGAGACAGATACCTGATGCTACAGACACTCTCCATGAGTTTTGGGCTGGAGTATAAACACAGGGTAGATGTCACAGATCATTATTGCACCACACACCAATTTAGCACCGGGTATCCATTTTTATCAAAGGGTTGGCTATAATTTACTTCTGAGTAACACCGAACCATTGAACTCACAACACCATGAAATACAAAGAATATAACTTTATTTAATTAGAAAATAGACAATAATAGTAAAATATACCATAAGACTAGCAATAGCACCAATGTAACACAAACAAGGAAGAAAATAGGAGAGGACCGCAGGGTCAGCACATGAAAGGATACACACACAAAGTGCATAATAACAAGCAAATAACACTCCAAGGCTTATGGAAATCAGTACTAGCCCCAGGACAAAAAGTCCTTTATAAAGGCAGAACATAAGCTAAAGAGCGATGCAAAGTAGTAAATACTGATGAGCGGCAGGTGCCATATTCGATTTAGATGAAATTTGCGAATATTCAATAGAATATTCGTTTCATATTCGTCAAAATCGAATATTCGTCATTATTCTAGTTATCGCGATTAATATGCGATTTAAATAATCGCGTATTGCGATTTTAACTTAAGGCTACTTTCCTATTGGTTTGATATCTAGAATTATAGCGAAGATAACGAAGATAACGAGGTGTTCTCTGTCTTCGTTTTAGCTACCTATTTGTCAACTTCGCTAATTCTAGCAATAAAATAGGAAGGTTGACTATAGAGACCGCTGTGTTTAATTCGCTATGCGATTATATTATTATTATTTTTTTAATAAATAGAATAATTATAATAATTATCAAGTATTATGATTATTCTATTTATTTAAAAAAATAGAAAAAAAATGCAAAGTAATATAATCGCATAGCGAATTAAACACAGCTGTCTCTATAGTCAACCTTCCTATTTGATTGCTAGAATTAGCGAAGTTGACGAATAGGTTGCTAAAACGAAGACGGAGAACACCTCGTTATCTTCGTTTTGAGGAATATGACGAATACATTCGTCATATTCGTTAATTCTACCAAGCCAACCATAC
Organism: Bufotes viridis; assembly: GCA_033119425.1. Classification (NCBI taxonomy): domain Eukaryota; kingdom Metazoa; phylum Chordata; class Amphibia; order Anura; family Bufonidae; genus Bufotes; species Bufotes viridis. The sequence continues at coordinate 20,899,805 of CM065597.1, forward strand.
TCATGGAGAGTCCCCAAAACCATGGGAACGTCTCCATACTAAAATGTACTGTCGGATTTGAGAATTACGTTGAAATAGCAATGCGATTAATATAACTTGAATTTCTTGAATTAATCGCATTGCGATTTCTACTTAGACCTGGTTTACTATGGTTGGCTTGGTAGAATTAGCGAATATGGCGAATGTATTCGTCATATTCCTCAAAACGAAGATAACGAAGTATTCTACATCTTCGTTTTAGCAACCATAGTAAACCATGTCTGTTAAAAATTGCAATGCGATTAATTCAAGGTATATTAATCGCATTGCGATTTCAAAGTAATTCTCAAATCCGACAGTACATTTTAGTATATGGAGACGTTCCCATGGTGATGGGGACGCTCCATGAGCACGGAAGTCGGCAGAAGCGGCAAAGGGCACTGACTGGAGGAGCCAGGAAGCCAGGAATCCTCAGGACAGGTAAGAACTACTTTTGGGAAGTGGGAAAGAAAAAAATATAACAAAAAAAAACACAAAAAAAACAATATTCGAAATAGCAAATTTATAGCGCTATATTCGAAATATTCGCGAATTAGTGAAGTGCCGATATTCGTTAAAAAAATTTGCTATTCTAATATTCACGCTCAACACTAGTAGTAAAGTATACCCTCCACAAATGTGTTGATCCTGCGGTCGCCTCCTCCCGTTAGCCGTTTCGCCTAAACTGGCTTCTTCCGGGGATCCTTTACTACTTTGCATCGCTCTTTAGCTTTTGTTCTGCCTTTATAGAGGACTTTTCGTCCTGGGGCTAGTACTGATTTCCATAAGCCTTGGAGTGTTATTTGCTTGTTATTATGCACTTTGTGTGTGTACCCTTCATGTGCTGACCCTGCAGTCCTCTCCTATTTTCTTCCTTGTTTGTGTTACATTGGTGCTATTGCTAGTCTTGTGGTATATTTTACTATTTTTGTCTATTTTCTAATAAATAAAGTTATATACTTTGTATTTCATGGTGTTGTGCGTTCAATTTTTCGTGTGTTACTTAGATCATTATTGCAGTAGAGTACTCAAAATACATTCAAAACTTCATTATATGACTTGCATAATACTGTAAAGTTCAATGGTTGTCTTTTTTTGGTGGAAGTTGGAAACTGCTTTAATAGTTGATTCCACTTCCTGGGTTCTTCTTCAGAAAGTTGTACATATACAGATTGAACATAACTCACATCTATGGATGCCTTTGATCGGCATCCACGATGTTGGGCTATGGTACCCGGTGGGGTCATCTGCTGTTGTAGCCCATCCGCTACAAGGTTATGCATGTTGTGGCTTCACAAATGCTTTGCTGCATACCTCGGTTGTAACAAGTGGTTATTTCAGTCAACGTTGCTCTTCTATCCGCTTGAATGAGTCAGCCCATTCTCCTCTGACCTCTAGCATCAACAAGGCATATTCGCCCACAGGACTGCCGCATACCGGATGTTTTTCCCTTTTCACACCATTCTTTGTAAACCCTAGAAATGGTTGTGCGTGAAAATCCCAGTAACTGAGCAGATTGTAAAATACTCAGACCGGCCCGTCTGGCACCAACAACCATGACACGCTCAAAATTGCTTAAATTACCTTTTTTTCCCATTCTGACATTCAGTTTGGAGTTCAGGAGATTGTCTTGACCAGGACCACACCCCTAAATGCATTGAAGCAACTGCCATGTGATTGGTTGACTAGATAATTGCATTAATGAGAAATAGAACAGGTGTTCTTAATAATTCTTTAGGTGAGTGTAGTACAAGAATAATAATGTGTAAAATATAAAATGTAAAGAATATATATGACACATAATCATGTATGTTTATGCGTGCCTTATAAAAATCACTAACTAATAAATGGAGAAGTACATACCTATACACATACATGCATACATACATACATACATACATACATAATTGAA
>CM065597.1:20901745-20976447 GCA_033119425.1 Bufotes viridis
GGGAAGGAGCTCTCGGCTGAGCATTGAGTCACTTTGGCTGTGATGGGCAAGTGGTGTATGGAATGTGTTAAACTTCTCCGGCAGTTTTCTAGGAAGATAAGTCACACATTTTGGCGTAAGTCCTGTTCTACTCCGAAATTTATGACTTTTAATACTTTCCCGATAACCCTAAAAAGTGATCAGGACTTCAGTGGCTCCAACACATGACACCAGAAATCTAGCTCATGGTTGATGTTATCTTCTGGTGCACAGACCTCTTATGCCTCATCGCACGCCTGCGCATTTCTTTTATTCAATGGTCACTAACTTTTACACAACTTTACATGAATCAATAGTATAGCTTGACCACAAGAAACTTTGTAATTTGTGTTATCAGAGGGAAATGTCAGGACATCAGAAGTCCACTTGTTAACTGCTTTTCACATTGAAAAATGTCTTAAAGGGTCAGCTACTTTTCAGAAAGTTTTTGAAATTTCATAGAGACATATGAAAAGTTTAGTTTGGTAGGGGCTGAGTACTGAGACCACCACCGATCCCTAGAACAAGGGAAGAGAAGTGTGTGCATTGTCTGCTCCATTCTCGATGAGGATGGAATCGAGATGGGTCAATAAAGCCCATCTCATGCAGAGAGGAGAGAGATAATGCTATGTGCATGCTTCTTTCTCCTAGGGATTGGTGGGGTCTCAGCCCTCAGGGCCCCACCGATCTAAATTTTTTATATGTCCATATGACATTGCAAACGTTTTTTGAAACGCATTCAGAACGGATTAACTCGACAGCAGGATCATAACACATGTCAATACGAGTCTATGGAGGGGTGCGATGAGGAGTGAGCAGGAACACACAGACATGCAGATGGCTGGAGCTACATGGGCTGAGATATGAACTTCCTCAGTGCTTTATTCACATCCACGCAGGAGAGTACTTCTCTGTAATGTCCTCCATGATCGTGGGGCTGTTCCTGAGTAAGAGAAGGTTAGGAAGCAGATTCTCTTCTACTTTCTATGTTCAGTGGATGACAGCTATTCTCTACCCACCATCTCTGTGAAAACTGCTAGAAAATGCAGGATACAGGCGACATAATGGCCAGAAATAGTGTTATTCCTCATGTACACACACTGTAGCAGAGGAAAGATGTGTGCTGATGTGTTGAGCTCACATTATGGATACAATGGTGGCAAACCCTCAGCTGTGAGAAGTATCAGGCCTGTGCTTGGTTTTCTGGCTCTGGAAGAGTGTTCACATACACTGACAGCAAGCAGAAATCTTGCAAATGGTGAAGAATTGAAACAAAGTATGGTACATTAAAAACTCACCAACGCACGAGAGAATCCTCAATGGCTACCGTCAGCGCGTGGCCGAGGTGCAAGGAGCCAGTGACGTTGGGAGGAGGGATGCAGAGAGAGAAGACCTCCGGCCTTGCGTGGGGGAGATGACGCTGCGAAACCAGAAACAAGAAATCGCTTATCAATTAGATCTGTGTCATAGATGTACACGGTGGCGATAAAAATAGGGTCCTGTAAATCTCGATCTCCTCTCCATGCGGCTGAGGGGGGCGGCACTTCCTGGTGTGATGTCAGAGATCTTCTCTAAAACTACCGCATATCTCCTTCTCTCCTCCCCCTTGTCATTGAAAAAGCCAGAACTGCAGCTGCATCCCCCTTTTATGCTCTCCGTCTTCTATCTGTTTTACACTAGATAGATTTTAACTACTTCACAACTGGGTCATTTACCGATACCGATATTCTGTGAACTTTCAGGCCGATAGCCGATATTTTATACCGACATTCTGCGCATTTTAATTGTTGGTTTTTTTTTCTGTTACAGCTTTCAACGCTTTTTAAAAAAAATATTTAAATAGTTTGGACTTTTGGGCACGGCGATATGTTTTTTATTTATTGTTTATATATTTGATATGTAAAATTGGAAAAGGGTTAATTTATACTTAATATTTTGGTGTGTTTTTTTACAATTTTAAATTTTTTTACTTTTTATTTAATTACTATTTCCCCTTAGGGGTAGAACCTGTGCTCTTTTCATCTCTTGTCCTATTCACCCTAATAGAGCTCTATCAGGGTGAATAGGATCGTCACACTGTCCCTGCTGCCCTGTGCACAGTACATACCGCAGCAGGGAGATTACCATGGCAGCCAGGGCTTCAGTAGCGTCTTGTTGCCATGGTAGACCGATCGGAGCACCAGCATTACACTGCTGGGGCTCCGATCAGAAGAGAGATGGCGAGGGGACCCTGTGGCCACTGCCACCAATGATATTAATACTGAAGGGATGGGGGAGGGGGATGGGGATGGGAGGCGCGACTGGCCACCAATGTTTTTATACTGTGGACAGGGAGGCTGAGGGCGCTGTGATCCGCGTCAATCAACCCCTCAGGTGCAGCACCTGAGGAGTTAATTGCCGCAGATTGCAGAACTCAGAGGCAGGGTCTGGGCAATGTGTTTCTAATGCCTGTGTTTGTAATATCTGAAACGTTATTAAGCCGCAGATGAAAAAGATGGCGCATATCTGAGTGTAAGGGCTGCCGCTCACCTGGTACTCCGGCTTGAAGAATCCTTGCTTCACCCACCAGGAATACCACGCGGCCTCCACATATCGGGGGCTGTACGCTGCGGGGAGCGGGCTGCTCGTGTCTAGGAAGGAAACATGATGCGCCGATGAGAAGCGGCAGTGGGGCAGCAGGCACAGCGGGCACCGGTGCTCATGTAGAGCGCCAAACAGAACTAATATAACCATAAAGCGTCATACTGTGCCCATATAGAGCCACGCAGTACACAATACTGCCTTACTTTGCCCAGATAAACGGTGCACGTAGGGCATACTGAATAGGGACCTACGCCTCTCAGAGGCCATCTCTCCCACGGAGCGGTGATGCCGCTCATTACAGGTAGTAATATCCTACTGACGACACTAGTTCTACTGTACTGCAGGGTTCAGGACTCGAGGCGACGGTTGGGAAAGCGGCAGAACAGCATTCAAAACCTGGACAGAGCTGACAGTATGGCGTCCTACCTTTCTTTTCTCCTGGCGCTGTACGACCTTCGTACTCAATGCTCTCTTTGTCTTGCCAGCGCCGGCTTTTACCTGGCGACACCTGACGGTGAAAAATTGGAAATATGAATTAAATTATAAAATATATATATACATACAGACACATTAATAAAGTTTTACATACCGCTTCCTGAGCGGCCGCCTCCTCCAGCTGACACTGCTGGCGCCGTCGTCTCTCATCCCTCCTAATCCGCTCTGTGGCGGTAGCTGCGCCTCTTTGGGGGGCTCGACCAATGACACTGCGGTTGGTGTCAATTAAGAGGCGGAGCATTTTAAGGGAGGGGCCCTAGAAGATAATGAGATGTATAACGCTCTGGGGAGATCCGGCCGGCCATATGCCTATTAGTCTGTAAGGCGTGGCATGATTTGGGTATGGAAAGGTAGTATTATATGGGTGAAAAATTATGTGGGCACAGCTTAGGAACTGTAGTAGTGGTAGTAATGTCGGGAGCTACTATGTGAGCACAGTTACTAGGAATTGTATGGTAGTATCATTAAGGCACTGTATAGAGGTATTATATGGGCACAGTTACTGGGAATTGTATGGTAGTATTATTAAGGCACTGTATAGAGATATTATATAGGCACAGTTTGGGAGTATTATTTAGGAACTATAAAGCAATATTACGTGGGCACTATAGGGAGCTACTATGTGGGCACAGCTAGGGAACATATTGCTTAGGAACTGTATAGCGGTATTATTTGGCTACAATATGTTGCTATTATATGGGCACAAATATTCAGGAGTATTATTTAGGACTTGTATGATATTACTTGGGTACTATATGGAGGTATTATATGGGCACAGTCAGAGAGTATTACTTAGGAACTGAATGGCCGTATTATATGGACACAGTGCTATTTAGAGACTTTACGGCTGTATGACTTGGGCACTAAATGAAGCTACTATGTGGGCGTAGCTATTCAAGAATTGTATGGCAGTATTGTTCAGGCACTATATGATGGTATTACATTATATTTAGGAACTATATGGTATTATTACTGAGGCCCTATATGACAGTATTCAAGGGGCACAACTAGGAAGTAGTATTTAGGAACCATATGCTGGTATTACTTGGGCACTATATCGTGGTATTATATAGTATTATTATTGAGGAACTGTATAGAGGTATTATATTGGCACAGTTAGGGAATATAATATTTAGGAACTGTACAGCAGTATTACTGGGGCACTATATGCGCACAGTTACTGGAGAGTGTTATCTGGGCGCTGCACGGTGTACCTCTCTCCCCACACACTGACCTTCTCTCCCCTGCATGCAGTCACACTACTCTCAGCCGCACAGCTCTGCAGACTACCGGAACTATGAGCATGCGTTCCAGCACTGAATCCACCAATCAGGACTCTTATGGCCCATTCTGAATTCGAGGCTTGGATTCCGCCGCCGACCAATCAAAGAAAGGCAGGGTGGGGCGGGTTATCACTCGTAGGCGTGGCTTCTCCCTTACGCACCAATCCTGTAAAGATTTACGCAGTCACTCCTTAGATGGGTTTTGCTTTGCCAGGCAGGTCCTTCCTACAGCATGCGCTAATGGTTTTTTTTTCTGGAGTCCCTGCCCATTAAACATCGAAACTCCGCCTTTTCCTGCAACGTCATACCTACCAGGAGCGCCTACATTCTAGACATGAGTGTGGTGATTGCTCTGAGCTGTGAGTGACCAGGACAGCAGGATGCCTGCATCATGGAGTGTGCCGGGGATGGCGGGTAACAGCAGGTGGGGGCCACCAGGCTGAAGTCGGTTTCCTATTCGCACAATTTTTTTTTTTTTATGAATTTTGAGGACAAGTAATAGAAAAACTTGCAGTCAGCTGTCCTTAACGTAAATCAGTTGAAAGCGACATTAAAGGATAACTGTCACATTTAGACCGACATTTCAATGTTCATATGTGTAGTTACCAATAACATGATATTCCAGAATCAATAACTATTAGACTCCCCATATTTCATAAGATCCAGCCCTTAGCAACCAGTCTGCACAAAACTGCAATTTCCTTATTCAGTTAAGATGGCTGCTGCTGCCCTCACCCGAGGCTAATCCTGCCTGCCCTCACTACCCACAATGCATTGAGCTCCTCCTGCACCTCAACCAATAGGTGCTCTCCGCACTGAAACACGCCCTCCTGCTATCACATACGCTCTAGGAAGTGGTAGAACTGTGTGAAGATTCTCTGTAGCTTGGACAAAGAAAACTAATGGTAAGCTAGTCTTGATAATATAATAACACTGCCTTACACTATATATTTTCTTTATTATTCATGTTTAGTGTTGAGCGAACTTGTTTTTAAGTTCAGCGTCCAAAGTTCGGGTTCGGGTTATCGAAGAATCCCGTTATGGATTCCGCTACCACGGACCATAACCGCATTTGGAATCCATAAGGGGATTCTTCAATGAACCCGAACAACACTAAGGACCTGAGGTGACGTCACCGTCATGTGATCAGTGCAGGGGCGTGGCTCAGCACTGGATTGGATAAGAGGTGATCCAGTACTGAGCCACGCCCCTGCACTGATCACATGACGGTGACGTCACCCCAGGTCCTTAGTGTTGTTCGGGTTCATTGAAGAATCCCCTCATGGATTCCAAATGCCGTTATGGTCCGTGGTGGCAGAATCCATAACGGGATTCTTCAATAACCCGAACTTTGGACGCCGAACTTAAAATACAAGTTCGCTCGACTCTATTCATGTTATATGTTTGTGGTGGTCAGGCATGGTTGTATCCCCTACATGCTCCAGCACCACACTCAGCCTTTGCTGCACACGCTCAGCTTTTACAGTGTTTGTATGTAAAGAGCACTACATGCAGTGAGTTCATTTCCAGGACAGCAGAGATGTGATCTGCTTGTAGCTAACCACCTTAGATCTACTGCGATAGTGGTATGTATATATATCACTGCTGTGATAGGGGGACATACATGGGCGGCAGAATTACTGTCATGGGGCCACATCTGTGCTGTATCACTGCTGTGATAGGGGGGACATGCATGGGCGGCAGAATTACTGTCATGGGGCCACATCTGTGCTGTATCACTGCTGTGATAGGGGACATGCATGGGCGGCAGAATTACTGTCATGGGGCCACATCTGTGCTGTATCACTGCTGTGATAGGGGGACATGCATGGGCGGCAGAATTACTGTCATGGGGCCACATCTGTGCTGTATCACTGCTGTGATAGGGGGACATGCATGGGCGGCAGAATTACTGTCATGGGGCCACATCTGTGCTGTATCACTGCTGTGATAGGGGGACATGCATGGGCGGCAGAATTACTGTCATGGGGACACATATCTGCTGTATCACTGCTGTGATAGGAGGACATGATCACCTTTTATTAAATTTTTTGTAGAAAATGAAGCGACAAAAATGGCGAATCCGCCACTTGGACGCTTTTTTCCGTTTGCTGTTTGACGTATGGCGAGTATTTTTTTATATTTTTATAGTATGGGCGTTTTAGCACATTGCGACACCCATGATGTGTATTATTTTATTTTAGCAAAGGGAGTTGATTTGAACTTTTATGGGTTTTTTTTTTTTGGTTTTTTTTAAACTTTTTTTTTTCTTTACACTTTTATATAGTTCCCATAGGGATTTATAACTTACAATCATCTGACTGCGATTTTCATACATTCCAATGCAATAGCATTGGAATGTATGAAAATATCGCCTATTTCCTATGAAGCCTATTACAGGCTGTGGCTCCATAGGAAATACTACAGAGCAGCCTGGGTTTCATTCATAGAGACCCAGGCTACTACAGGCGTGCTCCGGCTCCTCTGATCGCCACACGGGGGAGCCGGTGCGTAAACCGAAAGTTTTACTTTCGGTTTGGATCGCGCGCAGATGCCATGGTCAGGATTGAGGAGTGGGCGCCATCTTTAAAGACCGGACACAGGGTGTACATGTACGCCCTGCGGCCTTAAGAGGTTAAAGAATTAAATGAATTGGGGCCACTGATCTGCGCTGCCAGCATACAGAGGGCGATGCCTCGTATCACATTCATTTAACCCCTTAAATACACCAGTTACTTACTCCAACTCTGTAAGGTACGCACCTGTCCAGGCTCGAGGCTCGCCAGGAGAGACGCGCTGCTGAGTCACGCCCCCAGTGACGCGGCCGTGTTCTTAGTTACTGGGTGTAATGCGTCGGGAGTGACGCCCAGCTGCCCTATTGTTTTGTCTGTTTTGTGTTGACCCATGGGAGCGCCAGGCACTCGACCAATCTGTCTCTGACCCAGAAATCTGGCACCCAGATTATATCCCCTCTTGCCGTATTACCATTGGCAGTGATAATCTTTGATAATCTATCAGTGTAAGGACTGTCGTCCAGTTGCGGTTCTGCTGTTTAGGGCTTATACTACAAGTAGGTAGTGAAGGGAATCTGTGCTCCACCATCTTGTCGCTACAAGATCCTCCATTTTGTTTAAGCGGCTTCAATTTCTTTTCTTATCTCAGGTCTCAAGTTTTGTTTACTTGAGAATTCTCTGTGTGTACACCCCTCCCCATACATTCCAGGCATTATGTGAGGGGCGTGCATCTTTTGTGTGTTCTCAGCTTCTGCCACGTACGCTTAACTGCCTACAGAAGGTCATGCTATAGACACAATAAATTCGGGTATTTCCCAGTCACTTCCTTGTACGTGTCTTGTTTGCCGTGCTGAGAAATATCTCTTCTGGATCCAGTAAGGCTCAAATCAAGGTGGTCGTAGAGGGGAGCAAACCCCTTTCAGGTAGGAAAAGTGGGCTGGGTTCTAGTTCAGGGACTCCCTGTCCTCTTCTGTCCCTACCTACAGTCATGTCTGCCCACTTGGATGCTAGCTCTTGGGCCCAGAACCTGTTCGGGAGAGGCTGAACTCCATTGTATCTGATGCGGGGCATCACCCTCTGTCTGCTGCTAGAGTCCGTCTGCCCACATTGATGCCAGGCTGAATTATACTGTATCTCAGGGATCAGCAACCTCCGGCACTCCACCTGTTCTGAAACTACAACTCCCAGAGTGCTCCTTTCACTTCTGTACGAGTTAGGCTACTTTCACACTTGCGGCAGAGTGATCCGGCAGGCAGTTCCGTCGCCAGATCCGTCAATCTGCATGCCAACTGAAAGCATTTGAAGACAGATCCGTCTTACAAAGAGAGACGGATCCGTTATATATTTTTTTTTTCACATTTTTACCGGTCTGCGCAACGGATCCGGCATTGTGGTATTTTGAATGCCGGATCCGGCACTCATACATTCCAATGGGAAAAATGCCGGATCCGGCATGTGTTTACGGAATTTTGGACAGAGCTATAACCGCAGCATGCAGTGTCAGATCAGCCGTCCGAATTCATTTAATTCTTTAAATCACATTTTTTGTGCCCACATTTATGCCAATTTTGTGCCCGCTCATTTTTATTTTAATGCCGCTTTCAACTGACTTTAAGGACTGCTCACTGCAGCTTTTTCTATTACTTGGGATCAGGTGTCCTCAAAATTGATTCCAAAAAATACAAATGATGTGAACCTCAGAAACCGACGAATTAGAAATCGGCTTCAACTTCATGTGTAAGGGGTGAGGGCCGGGGCACGATGAGGGGTTGAGGGCCGGGGCACGATGAGGGGTTGAGGGCCGGGGCACGATGAGGGGTTGAGGGCCGGGGCACTATAAGGGGTGGGGGCCGGGGCACGATGAGGGGTTGAGGCCCGGGGCACGATGGGGGGTGAGGGCTTCTGGTTTGTAAGAATAATAATGCTATGAGTTTTAGTGTTAGATAAACATTTTGCCATCTTCCTAAATCAGCGCCCCCTTCGGTCCACAGGTTGTGGTTGGTATTGCAGCTCATCCTGTGAAGCTACAGTCCCGGACACAACCCATGGACTGGAGCGGCACCGGTTCTGGAAGCGGAAATGTTTTTCTCATCTATTGAGAATTGATTTCCTGACTCTTACTTTGTACAGGTGTGAACCCCAAGTCACAGGACGGGGCAGCAGCAGGGACTGCCAGGAATCCTCCATCTGAAGTGGACCTCATACTTTAGACCTGAGAAGCCAGGCGGACCACCGGTAAGAAAGTCCCTAGACATCAACCACCCAAGAAGCCAGACCCCAGGAGAATTGGAGGGATACTAGAGTCCAGATCCAGAAACACTACAGAGATGGATCTACAGAGGGATGAAAATATCCAGAAGTCGGAGAACTGTGGAGAAGCGGTGGACCTCACCGACTGCTCAGAGGCTGAGAGTGATAGCCCCGAGGACTCCTTATATGAGGCAGGAGACTGTCCCGAGGATGATGGCCATTACGTCTGCTCCTCGTGTGGGAAGACATTCAAGCACCTCTGCCACTTAAACAGACACAAGAGAAGCCACTCCAGTCAGAGCACCTACAGATGCCAGGAATGTTCTAAAACTTTCCGTGATCAGAGGCAGCTGGACATCCACCACAGATTCCACACCGGGAGAAGCCCTTCAGGTGTTCAGAGTGCGGGAAGGCCTTTGTCAGCCAGTCCCACCTCACATCCCACGAGAGAACCCACACGGGAGTGAAGCCCTACACCTGCCCCGTGTGTCAGAGGAGTTTTTCCCACTTGTCCAGCTGCAAGAGGCACAAACAGATCCACTTCGGGGACAAGCCTTACAAGTGCTCCGAGTGCTCAAAAGCGTACACCCGGAGAACCCACCTGGAGCGCCACCTGAGGATCCACACGGGTGAGAGACCCTATCAATGCGACCAGTGCGGGAGAACGCTCACTAGGAAATACAATCTGGATTCGCACGTCAGAGTCCACACTAAGAAGAAGTCTAAGAAGGGAGACCAAAGAGGACCCCGAGCGTTCTGGAAGCACGGACGATTCTGAGGATTGGTCAACATGTGGCCCAAGATGAGCATAGAGCATGGCCACCTCGAATCATCCACTTTTGTCAAACATGATGTGGCCGCCATTAAAGCACAAACCTTCTTTAGGATACAGAGGAGGTGTCACTGCCCAGGTTCCACATTCAGGATTAGAGTTGTTTCGGTACCAAAATTTTGATTCGGTATCGATACCATAAAAAGTATTGCAATACTCGATACCATTCGATACCACGCGAAAAATAAAAACGCCAAAAAATCCGCGTGCATTCCACATTTTATGAAACCGCCGGCTCATAATACAACAGTCCTATCCTACTTTTTTGTGGGGACAAGGCGACTAAAAGAAAATGGCGAATTGTGCATTTTTTCTTTTTCTTTTTTTTTCTTTTACGGCGTTCACCGCATAAAAGTGGATTTTTTAATAGTTTGGACTTTTGAGACGTGGCGATATGTAATATTTTATTTATGTATTGTTTATATATTTTATATGTAAAATTGGGAAAGGGGGATTTATAATTAATATTTTGGTGTACTTTTAACTTTTTTTTTTTTTTTTTTTACAGTTTATTTATTAACTATTTCCACCCTAGGGGCTAGAACCTGGGATATTCTCATCCTATTCACCCTAATACAGCTCTATCAGGGTGAATAGGGTCTCACCCTCTCCCTGCTGCCCTGTGCTCTGTGCACACAGCAGCAGGGAGCAGACCAAGGCAGCCAGGACTTCAGAAGCGTCCTGGTTACCATGGTAACGATCGGAGCCCCAGCATTACAGTGCTGGGGCTCCGATCACTGCCACTGCCACCAATGAGGAGGAGGTGAGGGGACCCTGTGGCCACTGCCACCAATCATTTTATTACTGGGGAAGGGGGGCACACTGCCCACTGCCCGCCAATGTTTTAATACTGGGGAGGGGGGCACACTGCCCACTGCCCACCAATGTTTTAATACCAGGGAGGGGCGGAGCACTGGCCAGCAATGCCGAGTAGTTTCTTATATAAATGCAGGCAGAAGGCACAGCCTGCCAGCACCTGCCTGTGAGCGAGTGCTGCGATCAGAGGCTATTAACCCCTCAGGTGCCGCACCTGAGGGGTTAATTGCCTCTGATTGCAGTGCTGGGTCACAGGCAGGTGCTGGCAGCCTGTGTCTTCTGCCTGCATTTGTATAAGAAACTACTCGGCATTGCTGGCCAGTGCTCCGCCCCGCTCCGCCCCTTCTCCCGCCCCCGCTCCGCCCCTCTCCCTCTATTAGTTGAGCGGCAGCACAGGGGAGGAGAGACTGCCTCCTTCTCCCTGTGCTGCCGAGGAGAACATGGCCGCGCTGAGAGCGGCGCAGCCATGCTCTCCTATACTGGGCTGTGCAGTAGTGCAGCCCAGTATCGATAAATACTCTTTCCTGGTATCGAGTGCGATACCAGAGAAAAGTATCGATCGGGTATCGAAAGTTCGATACCGAAACAACCCTATTCAGGATGACAGATCTCCCCGATCGAGTACTACTTCCTACTATAGGGGTGCTCTGCCGGGAAGCCTTGTAGAAATGTCCCATGAGAGAAAGCGCTGAGGCGCGAAACGGCCGTCGCCACGAGTTACATGCCTGCGCTATGCTGGTCCGCCCCATGTGTATGCTGATGCTCGTAATGCAAGAATTTTGGAATAAAAAACCCTATTTTTGGTGAGTGCCGATTATGTGTTTTTCTCTCATGGGACATGATGTGGCAGCCATGAGCTGGGCTGCCCGCTTGTACTGTAAGAAATTGCATTCATTGTGCGGCCTAGACAGAAGATCGGTCTGGCATGTCAGGCGTCCAAGCTGCCTCAGGTGAACTTCACCTGGTTTCTAAGGACACACTGCCTAGCAACCAGTCTTTTTCCATAAGGTTGTCAGCCAGTTCGTAGTAACCAGTCCATCTCGGATTTCTAATTAGTAACAGAAGAGATGACCGAAGAGGTTTGGGGGTGGATGTGTACCCTCAGCCCAGCGATCTCGCTTCAGGGACTCCTCAGCTGTGACCTTCTTGACATTTCTGTAGGTCACCTTGTGCTTTAAACCCTTTAAGGCGGTGATGGCTAACCTCTGGCACTCCATCTGTGGTAAAACTACGGCTCCCAAGATGTATACTTTCTTGGCTGTTCTCAGAACTCCATAGAAATGAATGGAGCCTGCTGGGAGTCGTAGTGCCGGAGGTTTGCCATCACTGCTTAAAGGGGTTTTCCAGGAATGATGAGTTTTTATCTAGTGCCAGCAGTCTGCCCGCTCCCTACTCCTCCACTCTGTTCATGTTCTATTCCCCCGGCCAGAAGCAGCACGTCACTGCTGAAGCCAGTCATTGGTTACAGCAGAACATGTGACCAGGTCCACGCAATACGTACGCGAGGCCGTCATTTTTTTTAGACACTGTATAGGGTCAATGCAGTCACTCCTCTCAAGGAAGTTTACACCCCCCTCGCCCGTATTGTACAGCTTGTGTCCCTATAGAGCCAAGCGGTCTTCACATCATTATGGGGGCAGTGTGGTGAGTGGTCTGTCCTCGCCCGGCGCACCCCTGAACCTGTATATAGTAACTATACCTATAATCTGGCACATGGCTCAGCTGATGTAGAACAGGTCATTACAGGTAGGTAGGGAAAGCAGGGGTAGTCCTCATTAGTCCTGTGGGTTTGTGGTGTCACAGTGTGTAGCATTGTTGGGGGGGTGGGGGGCATGGGATTTTCGGGTCCACGAGTTTCATCCCTATCAAAAACGGATGTAACCAACGGCGCAGGTCAGGCCCTTACAGCCTGTTTTCGGCTGGAACGTGTGCCCAGGTCTGGCCCTTCTCACCTTTCTGGAACGAGAGGAGCGCAACTTTATTTGGGGTTAATCAGAGGCGCTGTAAAGGATGGCCGGTGTACGCTGACTCCTATTTAACAGGATTCTGAATGTGATTGCTTCATTCTGAACACAGCTACATCCCCAGTTATAAGAGGGTGTGCACACTTATGCAACCACATTATTTTATTTTTTTTTATTTTTTCTTCCCTCCACCTAAAAGATTTCAGTTTGTTTTTCAATTGAGTCGTACAGTTTATAGGTCACATTAAGGGTCCATTCACACGTCCGCAATTCTGTTCCGCATTTTGCGGAACGGAATTGTGGACCCATTAATTTCAATGGGGACAGACGATGTCCCGGCCGGGTCCGCAGTTGCGGATCCGCACTTCCGAGTCCGCAATCGCGTTCCCGAAAAAATAGAACATGTCCTATTCTTGTCCGCACTGCGGACAAGAAAAGGCATTTTCTATGAGTGCCGGCGATGTGCGGTCCGCAAGTTGCGTAACGCACATCGCCGATGTCCGTGTTTTGCGGATCCGCAAAGGTGGAAAACATTTTGAAATAATTTATCTTTGTCTCATTTTTTTTACAGCACAGAAACCTGACATGTTAACAGGGGTGTGTAGACTTTCTATCCACTGTATGGGAGACATTGGTGGCATGTTACTAGGATATGGCACTGAAGGAATGTCCTGTCTTGAACTTTGTGTAAGAACATTCTGTCATAACCAAATGTTTTGGGGAGCCGAGTATCTAACAGGAATTCCTTATCTTGTCCGTGTCAGCTAGTACGTGGAGCATGAAGGCCAGGATGTAACTGGGGACAGTATGTTGTATGACGGTATGCGTCTCATTATGATTGGAGGCTATATTGCTTGCAAAAAAATAGATTGAATAATGTCCTATATGAGCTGGAACCTTATCATCAATAAACAGAGTGATTTTGATCATCATATGTGTCGTGTCTGATATGGTCATATTTACTCTCCTGGTGCCTGAAAAGACTTACGCTGGGTTCAGACCTGAGCGTTTCTTAGACGCGCGTTTTTGGCAATAGTAAACGCGCGTTTTACGCGCATTTGTGTGATTGACTGCAGTGTTGTCCAATGACCAAATATCAATACCAATGACTCCTCCATGTTGGCTTCTCTCCAAACTGTGCCTAGCACCTGGGGTTTGGCCTTTCGAGCATGTTGCAAATTCATAAACACGCGTTCGAACGCGCGTTTTTAGTGTCAAAAACGCGCAAAATACAAGCGTTACGCTGCTCCCATTGAAGTCTATGGGCCAAAACGCGCGACAAACGCCCCAAAAAGCTTAAGTACTTGTTTATGCGTCGGGCGTTTTCAGCGCTGCTCGAACGCGCTGTAAACGCGAAAATGTGAACCAGTCCCATAGGGAAGCATTGGTTTGCATCGGTTATGCGTTTTCACAGCGCGTTCGAACGCGCAAGTGTGAACTGAGGGTTAAACCAAGCTGATTCATCTAGTCCTCTTTAATGATCATCCTATCAGGCACTAATGTCAGATCGGTGCGGGACCTGCCCCTATCTCCAGGACAGGACCCCTGAAGTGAGCGGAGGGCAGCCTCAGCTCTCCATTCATTTCCAATGGGCTCCCTGAAATAGCTGAACGTGCGCACTCAACTATTTTTGGAACTCCCATAGAAATGAATGGAAAGCACTCACATTCACTTTTGGGGGCCCATCTTTGAGATCTCTGAGGTGGGACCCGCACCTATCTGTTCGCAGGGAAATCCGTGCGGTCAATTCCACATCAATTGATGCGGATTTACATGCAGATTTGGTGCGGATTTTCTCTCCCCATCAAAGTGAATGGAGAAAATCCGGTCAGGAAAAATAAGATAAACTTACATGCTGCGGATTTTAAAATCCGCACTGAAAAAATGTGCATCGTGTGCATGAGAATTTCCAATCCTCATAGAATACAATGTACATGACCTACGCTACGGATTTTCTGCACGCAATCCGCGTGAAAAATCTGCACGTAATCCTGATCGTGTGCATTTAGCCTAAAGGACGCCGACAGTTTTTGTTTTTTCCTCCCGCTATCCAAGTGCCACAACTTTTTACATTTCTATTTCACATGGACGTATTACGACCAGGATTCTGAAGTCCTGCCTGTCCCCAGTTGAGGAGGACTGGACGGGTTGCACTTTATTTAACTTCCCTTACCCGGAGATGAGCAGCCGTGACACAATTCTGGAAAACAGAGAAGCTGTGCTGGTCTGTCACCACGGACTGTGGCAGGTGCCATCCTGTGCACCCACCTCACCCTATAGGGAGGGTTAAAGGGCACCTTCCTGCCGCAGTGTCCGAATCTCAAATCTCCGTCGTTTTGAAGGGGTTGTCATCACAGACGATGGGGCATATCACTAGGATATGCCCCCGTTGTCTGATAGGTGCAGGACCCACTGCTGGGACCCGCAACTATGTCCTAAAAGGAGCCCGAAAGTCGTGGAGAGCATATGCGAGCCGCCGTCCTTTCAATTCTATAGGGCTGCCGAAAATAGCCTAGTGCTGGCTCAGCTTTTTCCATCAGGCCTATAGAAATGAATGGGAGCGGTGGCCGGTCATGCGCGGTACGCTTCCATTCACTTCTATAGGGAGAGCGCTTGGTGGTGGCCGGACCGGAGTCCTCCAGCCACCACTTTGCGGGGCTCTGTTCCCCATATAGGTGCGGGTCTCAGCAGTGGGACCCAGCACCTATAAGACAATGGGGGCATATCCTAGCTATATGCCCCCATTGTCTCAGGTGAGAAAACACCTTTAAGTCTAATTCGTTCTCCAAAATATCCAGAAATGTCCCTTTTACAGATTTAAGCGTACAGTCCACCCATCTGTAGGGACTGTCTTACAAAAATCAGGACTGTATGTTATAATGAATCGGAACTGACCCTACTGAGTCTAATGCAGATGATAGTTATTGTGGGGCCTTACCTCAGCAAAAGTGCCCCCAAACAGCCGCAGTGCCCATCATACCCACAGTGCCATGTCCTCAGCCACCCCGTGCCGCCACAGTGTACCAAAAACAGCGCTAATGCCATCCCATCACAGTCCCCATGTCTGTGTACAGCCACTCAGCCCCTTTAGGGCTCATGCACACGACCGTAGGCTGTTTTGCAGTCAGCACGTACGGAAACCGTCCGCGTATGTTCCGCATTTTGTGGAACGGAACGTCTTGCCCCCTATAGAAGTGTCCTATCCGTGTCTGTGTATTTTTGCAGGTCCAACGGAACGGACAGCAGACGGAGCGCTGTCTGCATATTTTGCAGCCCCTATCGAAGTGAATAGGTCCTCATACGACCCGCAAAAAAAATACGTTTTACAAGTAGCCGTCCCATTCACTTCTATGGGACGGCTTCTTGTCATTACACTGCTCACCGCTGCGATGACGCGGCCAGCAGGTAAACGATGAACAAGAAGCGCGCCCTTCTCTTCAACCAGTTGATCGGGGAGGGGGACCCCGCTGATACCTTGGAACCGGACCCGAGTTCGGGAAATGCTTTTTTACAGTATAAATCAATTTCTGAAGTTATTATGCGGTCTCGCAAGAAAAAAAAAAAGTTAAATTCTCTTGACTTAAATGGGTATTCTGGTTGTGAGAAGTAATGCCCTATCTACAGGAAAGGGGATAACTATTAGATAGGTGGGGTCCTACCGCTGGGACTTCCGCAGATCATAAGAATCACGGAAATCTCCAGAACTCCCATAGAGATGAATGGAGCGGCAGTGCATCTAGCTGACTGGCTGCTCTGTTAATTTTCAGGCCTAATGTCCTTGATCGGCAGGATTGCCGATCCTGGACATTTAAAGGGTTTCTGTCACCAGATTTAACCCTATTAAGCTAGCTGACATTAGCGATGTGCTAATGTCAGCTAAACCTAAGTAGCCTATTCCTACTTTTATCAGTGCCCCTGTTACGCCAAAATTCTAACTTTTATAATATGCTAATGAGGCTCTAGGAGTAGGGGGCATTGCTCCTGCTCCTAGAGCCTCCGTTCTCCCACCTTGGTCGCCTCCCTCCAAGTCCTGATTGACAGGGCCAGGCAGCGCTTGCGTCCGTCTGCCAGCCCTGTGCTCTGGTGAAATTCAAACCACCCCTCCTTCCTCCAAAAAATAAAAATTAAACATCATAAGTATCGCCACGTCGTACTATTAAAATATTTATCGCATACGGCAAACGCTAAAAAAGTCAAAATGGCCGATTGGCCGTTTTGGTCACTTCACTTCCCGGAAAAATTGTGATCAAAAAGGCATACCCCAAAATGGTGTCACTGAAAAGTACAGATTGCCCTGCAAAAAATGAGCCCTCACACCACTCCGTACACGTAACTACAAGGAAGGTATGGGGGTCTAAATATGGCGGTAAAAAGAAAACACACATTTTTAGAAAGTTTTTTTTTTTTCCAGTATTAAAATGCAAAAAAACCTATACATATATGGTATTGCCGTAATTGTACTGACCCGGAGAACGAAGAGCACAAGTCCGTTTTACCGCATCCCCACTACATCATATGCAATATTAATTCGTCACATTAGAAAACGCAACTTTAACCGTAAAATACAAACCCGCATACAGCTATGTGAACGGAAAAATAAAAAAGTTATGGATCCGGAAAGGCAGGAAATGAAAAACTAAAAATACTAGTAAAAGGGGCTGAAAGGGTTAATTCACGTTTGCGTTTTTTTTTTTTACAGCGCAACTGACAAGATTCTAAAGTCCTGTAAGTGGTACACGGAATTCTGGGAATTGTAGTTCTACATCTATAGCGAAGAGGCAAGATTTCAGTTTTAGAACTACAGTGACCAGCATGCCTCCCTCTGCCGGAGCCTGAGTGCTTTCAGGGGCAGATACCAGTTCATCTACAGGTTCGCGTTAGTATGAGGTAGGACTACAAGACTCAGCACGCCTCCGTCCTCCTTCCCCATATCGAAAGTCGGGATCCCGCCGTTTCCTATCGGTTGTGACTAAATACTATACTCCGTAAGGACCTGGTCCTTACCAGTGATAGTAAATAGCCGACTCAGTGTGAGCTGTCTATTTACTATCACCGGTAAGGACCTTTTGCCCCTAGTGGTCAGGTCCTGAACTGATATAGTATATAGTCAGTTCACAGGAGTTGGCTAAATACGTATACTCCATAAGGACCTGGTCCTTACCAGTGATAGACAGCTCCGGTAGAGTCGGCTATTTCCTATTTCCCATCATTTGTAGGGACCTCTTCTTCTCCCTCGTTCATCTGGTTATTGAACAGTGTTAGGATTTAGTTGCTTCTCAATGACTTGGCTAATTCTCATGGTCTATTAGGACCTGGTCATTAACTATTTCCAGTAACAGCTTCCACATGGATGCAGTGTTAGAGTATACAATAAAGTTATATAGGTGACTGTTGTAGAATAAGACTCTTTTAGGTTTATTTTTATTTCTGGAAAATCTTTACAATAAACAATAAAAAAAACTATCATGTGACGTCTGAGCACTTATATCTGAAGAATTGTCCGATCCTGTGATATTCATGGTAAAACGCTTTGCAGAAACATCTGGCCACGTGATCTCTGTACTTTCATAGAAGTTAAAGGGGTCATCCGATATTGAAAATATCCCCGCCAACGCCCGGGCCCCTTGTAAGGATTATACGTACCTGCTCAGTGGCACTCGTGTCGCTGAGGATCCCTGCATGATTGCTGCTGCATCTCCCTGTCACTCAGATCAAAACCTCCAGTGACAGGGGCATCTGGTGACAGGGGAGCAGCCAATAGCAGGCCACAACTGTGACCAGACCCAAGGGGGCTCGACCCCGTCGCGGCATGCTATTGCCTGTTCTTCCTGTCGCCAGGGTTACGGAGAAATGCAGCGGTGGCCATATAGGGATCCGGAGCGACACCGGTGCCCTGAGCACGTATAATCCATACAAGGGGCCCAGGCATTTCAAATTCGAAATTTCCTATATTCTCAAAAGGATCTTTTCCATCTATTATATACTAGGAAGGATTCATACTCCTGAGGTCCTTTTCAGGGATAGGATTTAGTCTACTCACACTGAAGTGGCTATTTCCCGTACTCCAAAAGGACCTTTTCAATCTATTATGGAGTATGAAGGATTCATACTGCTGAGGTCCTTTTCAAGGATAGTATTTAGCCTACTCACACTGAAGTGGCTATTTCCCATACTCCAAAAGGACCTTTTCAATCTATTATGGAGTATGAAGGATTCATACTGCTGAGGTCCTTTTCAAGGATAGGATTTAGCCGACTCACACTGAAGTGGCTATTTCCCGTACTCCAAAAGGACCTTTTCCCTCTATTATGGAGTATAAAGGATTCATACTGCTGAGGTCCTTTTCAAGGATAGTATTTAGCCGACTCACACTGAAGTTTCTATTTCCCGTACTCCAAAAGGACCTTTTCCCTCTCTTATGGAGGATGGAAGATTTATACTGCTGAGGTCCTTTTCAAGGATAGTATTTAGCCTACTCACACTGAAGTGGCTATTTCCCATACTCCAAAAGGACCCTTTCAATCTATTATGGAGTATGAAGGATTCATACTGCTGAGGTCCTTTTCAAGGATAGGATTTAGCCGACTCACACTGAAATGGCTATTTTCCGTACTCCAAAAGGACCTTTTCCCTCTATTATAGAGTATGGAAGATTTATACTGCTGAGGTCCTTTTCAAGGATAGTATTTAGCCGACTCACACTGAAGTGGCTATTTTCCATACTCCAAAAGGACCTTTTCCCTCTATTATAGAGTATGGAAGATTTATACTGCTGAGGTCCTTTTCAAGGATAGTATTTAGCCGACTCACACTGAAGTGGCTATTTCCCGTACTCCAAAAGGATCTTTTCCCTCTATTATGGAGTATGTAGGATTCATACTGCTGAGGTCCTTTCCAAGGATAGGATTTAGCCGACTCACACTGAAGTGGCTATTTCCCGTACTCCAAAAGGACCTTTTCAATCTATTATGTACTAGGAAGGATTCATACTCCTGAGGTGCTTTTTAGTGATAGGATCCTGGACGGCGCTGACACATTACTACTGGACGGGGACAGTGAAATGAGATGTCAGTGAAGTCAGAATAGTAGGAAGAGGCAAAAAATGAGGGTGACATCACTGTCAGAGGTGACATCATCCGATCAGATGACGTTGTTGATGGCTCAGTCGTCCTTTCCTCATTTTCATCTCCTTCATCCATAATAACAGTCGCCCAACATTTAGTGGAGTCACTGGTTAATACCGACTGGGAGGCTGGTGCCGAGCCTGACAGTGCTGCCACCGCAACTACTGGTGGATGATGGGGTTTTTCCTCCATTATTCTGTCCACTTTCATTTTCTGTTGCCAAACATATCCTAATCAAATATGACTCTGCTTTCAACTACACACCAAATTGCAGTCTGTGATGCAAGAAATTCTTTTCCTGTGCTACATGCAATATTCCAGTGCACGTTTTTATTTTAAATACACATATAAATGGTGATTGTACACAGAGTGATGCAAGAAATAGAATTGCCATAGAAAATGCAATATTGAAATGTAATTTTTTTCAAATACACACCAAAATGCCGTGGGATGACTGTCTGCTGTATAAAATGCAGGTTTTGTTCAAATTCATAAATGAAATATGAGGATGAAGCTAAAATGCACTCTAACCATTAAGGTGCTTTCACACTTGCATTCTGAGGATCCGGCAGGCACTTCCATCCCGCCGGATCTGTCAGAACGCAAGTCGCCTGAAGCATTTGAAGACTGATCAGATTCTGATTAGTCTTCAAAATGCTTTCAGGTTACCATGGCAGCCAGGACGCTACTGAAGTCCTGGCTGCCATGGCACTCCGCAGCAGTGTACTTACCTGCGCTGCGGCGCTCCTTCATGACGTCACAGGTCCCCGCATAGATCAATGTGCCGCCCGGACTTGTGACATCAAGAAGGAGCGCCTCGGGCCGCAGTGCAGGTAAGTACACTGCTGCGAGTACTACCATGGCAGCCAGGACTTCAGTAGCGATCTGGCTGCCATGGTAACCGATCAGAGCCCCAGCTTACACTGGGGCCCCGATCAGAACTGCTGCTGTGCATGAGCAGAGCTAAACGTCGGATCAGGCAATGCGCTGAAACGACGTTTAGCCTAATTCCGGATCTGGATTAATGCACTTCAATGGGCATTAATTCCAGATCCGGCGTTACGGCAAGTCTTCCGGATTTTTGGACGGAGACAAATCCGCATACTGCGGTTTTGTCAACGTCCAAGAAATGTTCACATACTGAACGGAAGACATCCTGAGCGGATTTCTCTCCATTCAGAATGCATGGGGATAATCCTGATCAGTTTCTTTACGGCGGAGACCCGACAACAGATCTCTATGCCGGAAAGTAAAAACGCAAATGTGAAAGCACACTTACTGATGAACTTAATCTGACCTTCTCTAAACCTTTGAATGCACATGTCCAACTGTTCAGTGTTTTCAGGACTTTTTGCCCAACTTGCTGTTCTCTAACAAGGAGCTTAACGGCAAAATTCACAGGTGTTTGATCCATGAATCCAGGCAATACATTTCCTGGTTCAATAAGAATTAGTATTTAAGCAGTCCTCCTCATCATGTTGTTCACATTTTACCATCATGAGACCAAGACGACACCAGCAATACTTCGCCATTGCGAGGCTTCAGGCAGGATGTTCTCAGATGGAAGTGGCCACTGAGCTTAGAGTGTCACAGAGAGTCATCAGCAGGTTGTATTAGAGATACAGAGCCTGGAAGGGTCACAGAAAGGCAGAGAAGTGGAAGTCCTTTGGCCACATCCCATACTAATGACCACTTTATTGTGAGCAATGCCCTGCGGAACTGCATGATGAATGCCACACAACTCCAGGCACAAGAGAGGTGAGAGGCAGCCAAGTTTCAAGTCAGACCATTGGAAACCGTTTACATCAGCGCAGTCTGCGTGCTAGACGACCTGCAAGAGTACCTGACCGCACCACCAGGCACAGGAATCATCGTCTTGCATGGGCCAGGGAGCACCTACGCTGGACGAGGGACCAGTGGCCTCAGTGCTGTTCACTAATGAAAGACGATTCACGCTGAGCAGAAATGATGGTCGCCAACGATGTCGGAGACGTCAAGGAGAGCGCTCTGCATCAGCCATTGGTGTCACCAGACGAGCCTTTGGTGGTTGTGGTGATACAGTGTGGGCAGATGTCTAGTCAATATAGAACCTCCCTTTACTTTGTGAATGGCCCATACTACTTGAAGAACATCATTAATCCAGTCGTTGTGCCTCTAGAGGAACAACACAGGCCCAACGTCATCTTCATGGAGGACAATGCGCCAGCTCATCGAGGTCCATCATTAGGGAACCAAAAATTGGATAAATCCCAGCAGGCGTACTTATAATGAAGTATACTTTTATTTCATAATAGACAAAATATCACAGTACGCGTTTCGGCCCGTCCAGAACTTTGAGGAAGGCTGGATGGGCCAAAACGCGTCCTGTGATATTTTGTCTATTATGGAATAAAAGTATACTTCATTATAAGTACGCCTGCTGGAATTTATCCAGTTTTCGATTTTGTTGGGGACGGCCCCTTCCCGTGCAAGCAGTCCAGTGGTGAGCTGATTGATTTTGATTGAACCATCATTACGGAACGACTGCTGGAGACTGGGGGACCATGAAGAGGCTCGTACCCCAGAACCTCAATGTTCTGCGGGCCACCCTTCAAGAGTGGGATGCCACGCCTCAGCAGACAATAAGTTGACTTGTGAACAGCAGAAGACGGCGTTGTCAAGCTGTAATTGATGCTCAAGGCCACAGGACAAGTTCTGGAGACACTGACATTTGTGGGGGTATACCCAGCACTGGGGTTGGTGGGACCCTGACATTTAGTGGCGGTATACCCAGCACTGGGGTCGGTGAGACGCTGACATTTACTGGCGGTATACCCAGCACTGGGGTTGGCTTTTGTTTCAATAAATTGTTTGAGATGAGGAAACCCCTGTTTCTTTGCTGTTTCTACTTAAATGCCCGACTTTCATGATATAATATCACTGGAGTTGGAGCATTTACATTTTCCATAAATTTTACTCGAAAGCCGATTATCCCTAACTTTGTTAGTTGTGTATGTTTTTATTTTTTATAATACTTTGCTGGCAGATTAGCACATATATGATGCTGTCTGGTCTCTTTTTCTTCCCCACAAATGGCACCGTTCTGGGTATCGCTGATCCCACCAGGAAACACATTCAATGCTGCAACCAAACATGATTAAAGGGCTTATCTGAGAATAAAACAGTCCCGCACTGGGGATGATACTCACCTGGTCCCCGCTGCTGGATTCGGTCTGTGTGACGTCACACAGGACATAAGGGGAAGAGGTCACCGCCGAAGCCTGTGATTGGCAATGACACGTTGATGCCAATGCAGAAGTGCTATTCTGGGAGCCACACAGGCCGAATTCAGCAGCGGGGACCAGGTGAGTATAATTGCCAGTGCGGGTATGCCAGATCTAGGTGGTCTGTTTTTGTCTTGGATAACCCTTTAACCCATTCAGGACAGGGCCATTTTAGTTTTTACTGCCAGCCTTAACTTTATTTCTATTTTCACATAGCCATGTTGTACTTTCTAGTAATTTTATATTGCATATGATGTAATGGGAATCTGAAAAATAAATTCCAAATGGGGTGGAATGGAAAACAAAAGTCGATTCCACCATATTTTAATGGGTTTTGTTTCTAAAGTGCTCCCTATGAGATAAAACTGACCTGTTCCCTTCATTCTCCTGGTCAGTACAATTACAGTGATTTATATAGTTTTACTTGATTTTTAATCTGAATTATTATTATTTTTACATCACCATATCCTGACCCCAACATAATTTTTTTATATGTACGGAGCAGTTTTTACTGATACCATATTATTTTTGAATTGCTTTCTATAAAAAATTGTTGGGGAGGTGAAATGACAAAATAGTGACAAATCAGCGCTTTAGAACTTGTTTTCCCCCATTACGCCATTCGCCGCGTGTTTTTATATTTTAATAGTACAGGCGGTTTCACATGCATCGATACCAATCATTACACTGTGTCTCTCAGACTCCAACTTTACTCCTATTTTTTTAAACCACAAAGGATCAGTGTAGAGGCCAATTAACTATTCCTTTTTTATATTTTGGGACATCCCAACTAAATAGCCTACTCTTGACACTGTCCCTATAACATATAAATTAAGACATAACTTATTCATTTCCAAATTATAAGTCCCCAGAAATCCCACCATTAAAATCACTAGGTGGTAACACGAGCATGTAGCTATTAATACTGTTAGTTGTAGCCGCAGGACTGCTTTCCTTGCAATGCTGCTCACGCGATGCAGCCGCAAAGAGACCTGTATGAGATGCCGACTGTACTGTATTCACCATTAGATGCAACCAAACCTAGCTTGTATATATTAAAATACTAGCCGCACTGCCCCCGACATGTTTCGCCAAATCCTTGGCGTCTTCAGCGGTGCGGGCAGTGTGCGCTGCAAAAATGGTTAGCAGGGGTTTTTAAAAGCTTGTATTACCTCCCCCTGCCTCTCGTGTAGTAAGCGCTCCAATCACATCTGTTTTTACTTCCCTCTTCTTTGTCAGGGGCCTTCTGACTGGTGGTTTAATAATTATGAAGGAGCGTGTCAGCGCTATGTCAGAATGACGCTACTATCGCGCATGACATCCGACTTAGTGGAGTTGCGGTCCCACTCACCTGCAGTGCGCATGATTTGACTCAGTCTCCGGAGTGAGCCGCTCTATCTTAACCTCCTGTTCCATTTTTTTAGCTCAATATTTCTACATGTTGAAATTGAAAAATTATATTTATGAGCCAAAGAAACTTTGTTTATGGAGGTTGTTATTGTAGGTTGTTATTAATTAATTCATAATATTAATTTAATTATTTATCTATTTTATAATGCACCCTTCTCTCTATTAATTTTTCTATGTGGTCAACCTATATTATAGTTTTTAATAGTGTCTCTAGATCCTAAGTCTCAGACTCCGATGCACAGGCAGGGTCTTCATAGCCGTGGCTTGGAGCATTCAGGAGGACTGAGGTTGCAGCACACACAATCCGGCTCCCCTGATCCTCGCTCGGGGGAGCATGTGCTCATGGTTTTTCAGCTCCTAGATGCCATGGTCACATTTGACCACAGCATCTGAGGGGTTAAAGCACTGTACAATGCAGGGTGGCCCCTTTGTA
Source organism: Bufotes viridis (assembly GCA_033119425.1). NCBI lineage: Eukaryota > Metazoa > Chordata > Amphibia > Anura > Bufonidae > Bufotes > Bufotes viridis. Next base: position 20,926,730 of record CM065597.1, read on the forward strand.
GGAGTAAATGCTGTCAGCAGGTGGGTTAGCATGGAGGTCTGTGGGGTTATTCTAGACGTCTGTGCCGACCTCTATCCACAGCTACAAGCTCCGAGCAGACAGAAGAACGCCAGCGGAAAAGGAAAAAACAAGTTAATCTTAAAAAATTGGATAAAACTTAGTTTTTATTGAAGACAAGAAAACTGGCAGATTTCACCTGTACAGTAGGAGATATCAGACAGGGAGACATGATAACTGGGATTGTATGCTGAGGGTGGGGGCTGCTGCGTGGTATTGTAATGAGGGTGGGGCTGATGTGAGACTGTATGGAAAGGGGCGCTGCCGTAAGAGACTGTATTGAAGTGGGGGCTGCCGTGTGAGGCTGTATGGAGGGGGCTGCCGTGTGAGACTGTATTGAAGTGGGGGCTGCCGTGTGAGGCTGTATGGAGGGGGCTGCCGTGTGAGACTCTATGGAGGGGGCTGCCGTGTGAGACTGTATGGAGGAGGGCTGCCGTGTGAGACTGTGAGTGGAGGAGGGGCTGCCGTGTGAGACTGTATGGAGGAGGGGCTGCCGTGTGAGACTGTATGGAGGAGGGGCTGCCGTGTGAGACTGTATGGAGGAGGGGCTGCCGTGTGAGACTGTATGGAGGAGGGGCTGCCGTGTGAGACTGTATGGAGGGGAGGGGCTGCCGTGTGAGACTGTATGGAGGAGGGGCTGCCGTGTGAGACTGTATGGAGGAGGGGCTGCCGTGTGAGACTGTATGGAGGAGGGGCTGCCGTGTGAGACTGTATGGAGGGGCTGCCGTGTGAGACTGTATGGAGGGGGCTGCCGTGTGAGACTGTATGGAGGGGGGCTGCCGTGTGAGGCTGTATGGAGGGGGCTGCCGTGTGAGGCTGTATGGAGGGGGGCTGCCGTATGAGACTGTATGGAGGGGGCTGCCGTGTGAGACTGTATGGAGGGGCTGCCGTGTGAGACTGTATGGAGGGGGCTGCCGTGTGAGACTGTATGGAGGGCTGCCGTGTGAGACTGTATGGAGGGGGCTGCCGTGTGAGACTGTATGGAGGGGCTGCCGTGTGAGACTGTATGGAGGGGGCTGCCGTGTGAGACTGTATGGAGGGGGCTGCCGTGTGAGACTGTATGAGGGGGGCTGCCGTGTGAGACTGTATGGAGGGCTGCCGTGTGAGACTGTATGGAGGGGGCTGCCGTGTGAGACTGTATGGAGGGGGCTGCCGTGTGAGGCTGTATGGAGGGGGGCTGCCGGTGAGGCTGTATGGAGGGGGCTGCCGTGTGAGACTGTACGGAGGGGGGCTGCCGTGAGACTGTATGGAGGGGCTGCCGTGTGAGACTGTATGGAGGGGGCTGCCGTGTGAGACTGTATGGAGGGGGCTGCCGTGTGAGACTGTATGGAGGGGGCTGCCGTGTGAGACTGTATGGAGGGGGCTGCCGTGTGAGACTGTATGGAGGGGGCTGCCGTGTGAGACTGTATGGAGGGGGCTGCCGTGTGAGACTGTATGGAGGGGGCTGCCGTGTGAGACTGTATGGAGGGGGCTGCCGTGTGAGACTGTATGGAGGGGGCTGCCGTGTGAGACTGTATGGAGGGGGCTGCCGTGTGAGACTGTATGGAGGGGCTGCCGTGTGAGACTGTATGGAGGGGCTGCCGTGTGAGACTGTATGGAGGGCTGCCGTGTGAGACTGTATGGAGGGCTGCCGTGTGAGACTGTATGGAGGGGGCTGCCGTGTGAGACTGTATGGAGGGGGCTGCCGTGTGAGACTGTATGGAGGGGCTGCCGTGTGAGACTGTATGGAGGGGGCTGCCGTGTGAGACTGTATGGAGGGAGGTGGGGTGTTTTGTGGATTTATGCTGAGAGGGGGTGGGGGAGTTGTGTGGGATTTTATGCTGAGGCTCATTTGCATATTTATAAAATGCTGGATTTCTGTGTATCCAATCTGTGCAGTTAGTTTACTATGGGTGAGGGGACATTCACAAAGCCCCCTCTCTCCATACAATCTGCAGCAGCAACCCCTCTCCATACAATCTCGCAGCAGCAACCCCTCTCCATACAATCTCGCAGCAGCAACCCCCTCTCCATACAATCTCGCAGCAGCAACCCCCTCTCCATACAATCTCGCAGCCGCAACCCCCTCTCCATACAATCCCGCAGCCGCGAGTATATAATCACAACCAGCAGCCCCCCAGTATATAATCACACACAGCGCCCCCCCCAGTATATAATCACACAGCCCCCAGTATATAATCACAACCAGCAGCCCCCCTCCCCAGTATATAATCTCACACAGCAGCCCCCCCTCCCCAGTATATAATCACAACCAGCCGCCCCCCTCCCCAGTATATAATCACAACCAGCCGCCCCCCTCCCCAGTATATAATCACACACAGCCCCCCAGTATATAATCACACAGCCCCCCAGTATATAATCACACACAGCCCCCCCAGTATATAATCACACACAGCCCCCCCAGTATATAATCACACACAGCCCCCAGTATATAATCACACACAGCCCCCCCAGTATATAATCACACACAGCCCCCCAGTATATAATCACACACAGGCCCCCCAGTATATAATCACACACAGCCCCCCAGTATATAATCACACACAGGCCCCCCAGTATATAATCACAACACAGCCCTCCCAGTATATAATCACACACAGCCTCCCCCAGTATATAATCACAACCAGCAGCCCCCTCCCCAGTATATAATCTCACACAGCAGCCCCCTCCCCAGTATATAATCTCACACAGCCCTCCCAGTATATAATCACAACCAGCAGCCCCTCCCAGTATATAATCACAACCAGCAGCCCCCTCCCCAGTATATAATCACACACAGCCCCCCCAGTATATAATCACACACAGCAGCCTCCCCAGTATATAATCACACACAGCCCCTCCCAGTATATAATCACACACAGCCCTCCCCAGTATATAATCACACACAGCCCCCCAGTATATAATCCACACAGCCCCTCCCAGTATATAATCACACACAGCAGCCCCCTCCCAGTATATAATCACACACAGCCCTCCCCAGTATATAATCACACCAGCAGCCCTCCCCAGTATATAATCACACACAGGCCCCCCCAGTATATAATCACACACAGCAGCCCCCCCCAGTATATAATCACACACAGCCCCCCACAGTACATAATCACACACAGCAGCCCCCTCCCCAGTATATAATCACAACCAGCAGCCCCCTCCCCAGTATATAATCACAACCAGCAGCCCCTCCCCAGTATATAATCACAACCAGCAGCCCCCTCCCCAGTATATAATCACAACCAGCAGCCCCCTCCCCAGTATATAATCACAACCAGCAGCCCCCTCCCCAGTATATAATCACAACCAGCAGCCCCCTCCCCAGTATATAATCACAACCAGCAGCCCCTCCCCAGTATATAATCACAACCAGCAGCCCCCTCCCCAGTATATAATCACAACCAGCAGCCCCCTCCCCAGTATATAATCACAACCAGCAGCCCCTCCCCAGTATATAATCACAACCAGCAGCCCCCTCCCCAGTATATAATCACAACCAGCAGCCCCCTCCCCAGTATATAATCACAACCAGCAGCCCCTCCCCAGTATATAATCACAACCAGCAGCCCCTCCCCAGTATATAATCACAACCAGCAGCCCCTCCCCAGTATATAATCACAACCAGCAGCCCCCTCCCCAGTATATAATCACAACCAGCAGCCCCCTCCCCAGTATATAATCACAACCAGCAGCCCCCTCCCCAGTATATAATCACAACCAGCAGCCCCCTCCCCAGTATATAATCACAACCAGCAGCCCCTCCCCAGTATATAATCACAACCAGCAGCCCCCTCCCCAGTATATAATCACAACCAGCAGCCCCCTCCCAGTATATAATCACAACCAGCAGCCCCCTCCCCAGTATATAATCACAACCAGCAGCCCCCTCCCCAGTATATAATCACAACCAGCAGCCCCCTCCCCAGTATATAATCACAACAGCAGCCCCCTCCCAGTATATAATCACAACCAGCAGCCCCTCCCCAGTATATAATCACAACCAGCAGCCCCCTCCCCAGTATATAATCACACACAGCAGCCCCCTCCCCAGTATATAATCACACACAGCAGCCCCCTCCCCAGTATATAATCACACACAGCAGCCCCTCCCCAGTACTATAATCACACACAGCAGCCCCTCCCCAGTATATAATCACACACAGCAGCCCCCTCCCAGTATATAATCACACACAGCAGCCCCCTCCCAGTATATAATCACACACAGCAGCCCCCTCCCCAGTATATAATCACACACAGCAGCCCCCTCCCAGTATATAATCACACACAGCAGCCCCCTCCCAGTATATAATCACACACAGCAGCCCCCTCCCAGTATATAATCACACACAGCAGCCCCCTCCCCAGTATATAATCACACACAGCAGCCCCTCCCCAGTACATAATCACACACAGCAGCCCCCTCCCCAGTACATAATCACACAGCAGCCCCCTCCCTCCATACCATCTCACACAGCAGTCCCCGCTGCATACAATTCTCCAGCAGTCACATCCCCCACTCACCAGCATCCCTGACCTTTCTCCTCGGCCAGCGCTCGTGATAGAACTACAAGAGCGCGCCCGCTGCCGACCCACGTGACCTAGGGATGTCACGTGATACTGTGACGTCAGGAGGTCCTTACGGAGTATAGTATTTAGCCATTACTGTTTCCTATCGGCCTCACAAGCCGCTCTGTAATTGGCTCGCCGCACGCGGCAGTCTGCCTGAGCGCTGATTGGCTGAGAGAGGTCACGGGGTGCGAGGCAGCCAATCACGGGACGGCTAGCCCGGAGTCCGTCACTGGGATGCTGTTAGGTTGCGCGTCTCCCGAGTGGCGGCTGCGGGAAGCTGGTGAGTGGCGCCCGGACGGGTGTGATGCTCCTCGCACACGGCACAAGGATAGCTATACACATCTTAGGCTATTTTATAACCCGGTGCATGCTGGGACTTGTAGTGCATGCGCCATGTGATGGGGAGGTGGACATTTCGAGTACTCTAATTGCTAATTTGTGGAATTGCATGGCATTCGTCACTGCAACGCGGGTCCACATGGAGGTTTAACCTTAAAGGGAACCTGTCATCAAAAATACCATTTAAATGTATTACCAGTACCTCCTAGTTTCCGCAAACTGTGTCCACATGGACCTTTTCTTCCTTACTTCAGTGCTAGCGTCATAGAGAAAATGCACTTTTATTCTGCCGCTGCCCCGTGCTTCAAGTCAGGCTTGAAGTCATGGGGGCAGCGGCCTCGGCGTCTTTCACTGTCCTCTCCCCGCCCCTGCCTCCTTGACTGACAGCCGTGATCGCATTGCCGGGACCGCGCTCTGGCCGCATGCGCACTAAAGGGCGGCTGGAGCGCGGTCCCGGCTGCCGCACGTACTAAGCGCCGTCTTGCTTTCGCCGCACAGCGCATGCGCCTTGCCTCTGCGGCGTGCGTGCCGGAGATCACGTCGGCTGCGCATAGATGCCAGGCGCGGGCGCGTTTACTACAGGCTGTCGGGCGCATGCGCTGTGCGGCGAAAGCAAGACGGCGCTTAGTACGTGCGGCAGCCGGGACCGCGCTCCAGCCGCCCTTTACTGCGCATGCGGCCTTAGAGCGCGGTCCCGGTGTTCTGTGAAAATCTGCTGCCCATAAAAATCTGCTGCCCGCGTCACTTCCGGTCAGGACGTCACGCTTCAGAGGGAGGTGTGTCTCCCTGCTCCGCTCCTGATTGGCTGGAAACAGGGTTTGGCTTCACAGCAGCTTTCATTCACAGCGCTGTGAACGCGCAGCACCAGGGCTGAGGGCAGCAGATTTTCACGGGCTGTGATTGGCGGGCAGCAGATTTTCACGGGCTGTGATTGGCGGGCAGCAGATTTTCACGGGCTGTGATTGGCGGGCAGCAGATTTTCACGGGCTGTGATTGGCGGGCAGCAGATTTTCACGGGCTCTGATTGGCGGGCAGCAGATTTTCACGGGCTCAGGGCAGCTCCTTTAACGGCAACTGTATGGGGATCGCTCAGGGCGGTTTATTTCAACAAGAGCTGTGAATGCGAACGCGCAGCGTCAGCTTATACTACCATCGGCTGTATGAGCCTGTTTGATCCCCGTTAAATGAGCTGCCCCTGCGATCCTCATACAGCCGATGGTAATATAAGCTGACGCTGCGCGTTCGCATTCACAGCTCTTGTTGAAATAAACCGCCCTGAGCGATCCCCATACAGTTGCCGTTAAAAGGAGCTGCCCTGAGCCCGTGAAAATCTGCTGCCCTCAGCCCTGGTGCTGCGCGTGCTGTCAGTCAAGGAGGCAGGGGCGGGGAGAGGACCGTGAAAGACGCTGAGGCCGCTGCCCCCATGACTTCAAGCCTGACTTGAAGCACGGGCAGCGGCAGAATAAAAGTGCATTTTCTCTATGACGCTAGCACTGAAGTAAGGAAGAAAAGGTCCATGTGGACACAGTTTGCGGGCACTAGGAGGTACTGTTAATACATTTAAATGGTATTTTTGATGACAGGTTCCCTTTAAAGGGGAGGGTATTGGCAATTGCAAAACTACGACTCCCAGCATGCTCTGTGTGAGTGGAGGGCCGCCTGCACGCATCCTGTTAGTGATTGCAGAGCCGTGCGGGGCGCTTGTATTTGGCTGTGTGCGGACTTGGACCCCGCCATCGGAACTGGTGCAAAGGGGAGGGGAGGGGGAGGGGAGGGGGGGGAATGCAACCAATCAGGTCGCAGCTTTCATTTTCCAATGTGTCGTTTAAGAATAAGAGCTGGAATCTGATTGGATGACTACTTAAAGGGGTTTTCCTATCTCAGCATTTGTGTTATATTGCAAGGATAAGGGTACAGCTACGCGGCGACGTGATGGGCCTGATGGCTATGTACAGCTTTAGGGGCAATTTTTTTTTAACTATGGCAATATACTTATTTTGAGCTAAAAATTATTTTTTCAATTGGTCTTTATTAACAACATGGAACACGGGTGTGGAATTCCTATCGCCCGACGCCCGGGACATGCAGTTTCGGGCGCCGGGCAGGTAGTGTGTGCAGGTTGCTTAGCCCTGCGGGCAGCAGCAGGGCTAGGGTGGCGCCGGGTTTCCTCTCATACACAGCCCGGGTTCCGGAATTTTGCTACCCACGTCACTCCGGTAGTGACGTGGGAGGTGCGTCTCTCATTTCGGCTGCTGATTGGTCTGCCGGGGGTTTGTCGGCGCAGGCGCGGACGGTTCACCCATAATGTGAACGCGCCTGAGGTAGCATAAAATTCCGGCCACTGCGCAATGCTTGTGACGAGGCGGCTCGGCGCAGGCGCAGTTAGGAAAAATGCGCCGAAGGTAGCAAAAAATTCCGTCCCACTGCGCATGCGTGCGAACGAGGGCTCGGTGCAGTAGCAAAATGCGCCGAGCCGAAGGTAGCATAAAATTCCGGGCCACTGCGAATGCGCGAGAAAAGATGGCTCGAGCCGAAGGTAGCATAGAATTCCGGCACATTGCGCATGCGCAGTATCAAAATGCGCCTAGTCCAGTTATCTATAAAGTTTAACAAAATACAAATATCTCCCCTTTTTCTCCGTCATTCAATAGTATTGTTCATGTTCACTATCCCCTGAAGAGGGCCGTCTCACCAGTGAAACATTTGGAGTCATTTTTCCTAACTGCGCCGAGCCGCTCTCGTCCGCGCGATGCGCACTGGCCGGAATTTTATGCTACCTCAGGCGCGTTCACATTATGGGTGAACCGTCCGCGCCTGCGCCGACAAACCCCCCGGCAGACCAATCAGCAGCTGAGATGAGAGACGCGCCTCCCACGTCACTACCGGAAGTGACGTGGGTAGCAGAAAATTCCGGAACACCGGCAGCACGTCCGGGCTGCTTACCACAGTGTGATCAGCGCTCCTGTGCAGGCCGGAAGTCCAGAACAGAGGAGTGGGCCGCCGGACGGAAGTCAGCTCCCAGCAGAAGCGCGAGTCAGGCAGTCAGCGGCTGAAGCAGTAGTGGGAGCTCCTGTCTCCTCACATGGTGGCAGCCAGTGTCCTGATGGATAGCCCAGCAGCTAGTGTGTGTGGTGACTCCTCTGGGCTATGCTCTCATGTCAGGCTGAAGCTAGGAGTGCTGCCAGGTTCCAGCCACCCACCCTCCATGAATGGTATATACATTAAAGGGATTCACTGCCCCAGTATGGCATATACATTAAAGGGATTCACTGCCCCATAATGGCGTGGCTGCCCCCATACAGTATAACATCTTCTTGTGGCCCCCAAACACTATAACAGTATAACTAACGCCTCCTTGTGTCCCCCGCCCCCATACAGTATAACGTCTCCTCGTGGCCCCCGCCACCATGCCCATAGGCGCGTTCAAACGCGCTGTAAAGCGCCCAAATGTGAACCATGCCCATAGGGAAGCATGGCTTTTCACATGTGCGTTTACAGCGCGCTTGAAAGTGTGTACCTAGGGTAAGAGGTTAAATATATAGGGTGAGCTGTGAAGGCGCTGCTTTTTTTTTTTTTTCACAATAGGTGCTTGGGGTGACGGGGGTTATTAATATTTGGCCGGGGTACCTTTAATAGAAAGATGCCTGGATTCAGCAGCAGTTGGCTTCACTCGTGCCTTCGGAGGTGACTTGCGGAGCGGGACTCGGCGGTACAGCACTCTCGCTTCCTGGAATGGATGTGAGCGCGCACGCACGTAGCAGGGCAGCCTGCTCGTGCATCTCCCGTCCTCCAGCGTAGCCAACGGATAGACGGACCTCTCCTAGCAACCCTGTTTTAGTGTAAGGTGAGAATAGGCACTATGGGGGGCAACATGAATGATTTTAAGGGTTTAGAAAGTATTAAAATAAAATTTGAAGATGGCCACTAAGGTGATACTAATCACCTTTAGGCCCCTTTCACACGGGCGAAGTTTTCCGCGGGTGCAATGCGTGAGGAGGACGCATTGCACCCGCACTGAATCCGGACCCATTAATTTCTATGGGGCTGTGCACATGAGCGGTGATTTTTCACGCATCACTTCTGCGTTGGCGTGAAAATCGCAGCATGCTCTATATTCTGCGTTTTCACGCAACGCAGGCCCCATAGAAGTGAATGGGGCTGCGGGAAAATCGCAAGCATCCGCAAGCAAGTGCGGATGCGTTGCGATTTTTCCGCATTATTGCTTAGCAACGGGACCTAATCTCTATTATTTCCCTTATAACATGGTTATAAGGGGAAATAATAGCATTCTTAATAAAGAATGCATTGTTAAATGAAGAGGAAGGGTTAAAAATAATAAAAAGTTAACTTACCTTAGCCACTTGATCGCGTAGTCGCGATCTCTCCTCTCTTTCCTGCAGCATCTATGATCTAAAGGACCTGTGATGACGTCACATCACATGGCCCAATCACCTGCTCCATCACTATGGTGATGGAGCATGTGATTGGTCCATGTGACCATGTGACATCATCCAAGGTCCTTAACCACTATCCTCAGGCTGTGGATAGTGGTTAAGGACCTTGGATGATGTCACATGGTCACATAGACCAATCACATGCTCCATCACCATAGTGATGGAGCAGGTGATTGGGCCATGTGATGCTGTGACATCATCACAGGTCCTTAACCACTATCAAGCTGGAGGAGTGCCGGTGCAGCGTGAGATTATCCTACCCTGTGAGTTTTCCCTACCGCACCAACTGAGCATGCTCAGTACAAGTAAAGTCCCCGCCCACAGCCTAATTCTCCCTTTAGTAAAAACCCATAATCTACATTAAATTGTACCCTCGCGGGCTCGCTTCGCTCGCCACGCATCGGGCTCGGCCTCGCTGCGCTCGGCTCTTATAAAAACTAACTCCATGCTGCCATTGATGGTAAAGAATGAACTGGATAGTAAAGAAAAGGGAGTATAGGCTGTGGGCGGGGCTTCACTTGTACTGAGCATGCTCAGTTCGGCGGTAGGGAAAATTCACGCTGCACCGGGCTTCGCGATCAAATAGAACAGGTAAGTAATTATTAGTTTATTATTTTTAACCCATTCTGCACCAGTTTAAACATTAGGGAGATGGCCAAGGGTATTATTTTACATTATAACTATGTTATAATGTGAAATAATACCAGCGGGACAATTTCTGACCCAAACATGCACTTCTGTGAAGAAGTGCAGGTTCGGGTCTGGGTACCAAAAGTGCCGATTTTTCTCCCGCGCGTGCAAAACGCATGACAGCGCTTTGCACTCGCAGGGAAAAATCGCGGCGATTCCCGCAACGCACCCGCACTGTTTGACGGAGTGCACCCGCAACGCCCGTGTGCAAGAGGCCTTATCGAAATATGGAAAGAAAAAAAAAATTTGACAGTTTTCCTTTAATCACCTGCCGACCGCCTAACGCAGAGATGCGTCCAGGCGGCAGGTTTGTTCCTCTTGGCGCGTCATCTCGCGAGAGGCGAGATTTGCTGTGAACGCGCGCTCACAGCAGCTCAAAGATCGCAAATTATACTGCACATTGCGACACCCATGATATGTATTTTTTTATTTTATTTTAGCAAAGGGGGTGATTTGAACTTTTATGTTTTTTTTTAAAAACTTTGATTTTCTTTTTATAGTTCTCATAGGGAACTATAACTACAATCATCTGATTATGATTATCATACATTCCAAGGCAATAGCATTGGAATGTATGAAGAATCGCATATTTCCTATGGAGCCTATTACAGGCAAAGATCCATAGGAAATACTACAGAGCAGCCTGGGTTTCATTCATAGAAACCCAGGCTACTACAGGCGCGCTCCGGCTCCTCCGATCGCCACACGGGAAGCCGAAGCACAACCGAAAGTTTTACTTTCGGTTTGGATTGCACGCAGATGCCGTGGTCAGGTTTGACCGCGGCATCTGAGGGGTTAAATGTCCACGATCGGCATTGCTGCCGGTCGCGGACATTAGCCATGGATGTCTGCTACAAGAACCATGCGGACACCGCGGCTAAGGCGCCCGCATGAAGCAGGAGCGGGCGCCATCTTTAAAGACCGGACACAGGGCGTACATGTACGCCCTGCGTCCCTAAGAAGTTAAAGAATTAAATGAATTGGGGCCACTGATCTGCGCTGCCAGCATACAGAGGGCGATGCCTCGTATCACGTTCATTTAACCCCTTAAATACACCAGTTACTTACTCAAATCTGTAAGGTACGCACCTGTCCAGGCTCCAGAAGCTTGCCAGGAGAGACGTGCTGCTGAGTCACGCCCCCCAGTGACGCGGCCGTGTCCTTAGTTACTGGGTGTAATGCGTTGGGGGTGACGCCCAGCTGCCCTATTGCGTTGTCTGTTTTATGTTGACCTATGGGAGCGCCAGGCACTCGACCAATCTGGCTCTGACCCAGAAATCTGGCACCCCGAATATATCCCCTCTTGCCGTATTACCATTGGCAGCGATAGTCTTTTGATAATCTATCAGTGTAAGGACTGTCGTCCAGTTGCGGTTCTGCTGTTTAGGGCTTATACTACAAGTAGGTAGTGAAGGGAATATGTGCTCCGCCATCTTGTCGCTACAAGATCCTCCATTTCGTGTAAGCGTCTGAAATTTCTTTCTTGTCTCGGGTCTCAAGTTTTGTTTACTTGAGAATTCTCTGTGTGTCCACCCCCCCCCCCATACATTCCAGGCATTATGTGAGGGGCGTGCATCCTTTGTGTGTTCTCAGCTTCTGCCACGTATGCTTAACTGCCTACAGAAGGTCATGCTATAGCCACAATAAATGAGAGTATTTCCCAGTCACTTCCTTGTACGTGTCTTGTTTGCCGTGCTGAGAAATATCTCTTCTGGATCCAGTAAGGCTCAAATCAAGGTGGTCGTAGAGGGGAGCAAACCCCTTTCAGGTAGGAAAAGTGGGCTGGGTTCTAGTTCAGGGACTCGCTGTCCTCTTCTGTCCCTACCTACAGTCATTTAAAAAATCTGTGAAAAGTGTCTGTCTGCCCACTTGGATGCCAGCTCTTGTGCCCAGAACCTGTATCTGATGCGGGGCATCACCCTCTGTACGCTGGCAGTGCGAGATCGCTGGCCCGAATTCATTTAACCCCTTAAAAACACCAGTTATTTAAATCGGTGAAAAGTGTCTGTCTGCCGACATTGATGCCAGGCTGAATTATACTGTATCTGAGGGATCAGCAACCTCCGGCACTCCACCTGTTCTGAAACTACAACTCCCAGATGCTCCTTTCACTTCTATACGAGTTAGGCTACTTTCACACTTGCGGCAGAGTGATCCGGCAGGCAGTTCCGTCGCCGGATCCGTCAATCTGCATGCCAACTGAGAGCATTTGAAGACGGATCCGTCTTACAAATGCATTGCAGAGAACGGATCAGTCTCTCCGCTTGTCACGCGGAGAGACGGATCCGTATATATTTTTTTCACATTTTACCGGTCTGCGCATGCGCAGACCAGAAGGACGGATCCGGCATTGCGGTATTTTGAATGCAGGATCCGGCACGTAATACATTCCAATGGGAAAAATGCCGATTCCGGCAAGTGTTCCTGAATTTTGGACGGAGCTAAAACCGCAGCATGCTGCGGTATTATCTCCGTCCTGAAATGTCAGAAAGACTGAACTGAAGACATCCTGATGCATCCTGAACAATTTCTCTCCATTCAGAATGCATGGGGATGTGACTGATCAGTTCTTTTCCGGTATAGAGCCCCAGCGACGGAACTCAATGCCGGAAAAGAAAACGCTAGTGTGAAAGTACCCTAACAATAACGCTGAGTAAGTTTGCATGCTGGGAGTTGTCTCTCAGCAGCTGGACTGCCGATGGTTGCTGATCCCTGCAGGGCATTACCTTCTATATGTTGGCAGTGCGAGATCAGCCGTCCGAATTTTATTTAATTCTTTAAATCACATTTTTTGTGCCCACATTTATGCCAATTTTGTGCTCTTCATTTTTATTTTAATGCCGCTTTCAACTGACTTACTTTAAGGACTGCTCACTGCAGCTTTTTCTATTACTTGGGATCAGGTGTCCTCAAAATTGATTACAAAAATACAAATGATGTGAACCTCAGAAACCGACGAATTAGAAATCAGCTTCAACCTCATGTGAGGGCCGGGCACTATAAGGGGTGGGGGCCGGGGCACTATAAGGGGTGAGGGCCGGGGCACTATAAGGGGTGGGGGCCGGGGCACTATAAGGGGTGAGGCCCGGGGCACTATAAGGGGTGAGGGCCGGGGCACTATAAGGGAGTGGGGGCCGGGGCACTATAAGGGGTGAGGCCCGGGGCACTATAAGGGGTGAGGGCCGGGGCACTATAAGGGTGGGGGCCGGGGCACTATAAGGGGTGGGGCCAGGCACTATAAGGGGTGGGGGCCAGGGCACTATAAGGGTGAGGGCCGGGCACTATAAGGGGTGGGGCCGGGGCACTATAAGGGGTGGGGGCCGGGGGCACTATAAGGGGTGGGGGCCGGGCACTATAAGGGGTGGGGGCCGGGCCACTATAGGGGTGGGGGCCGGGGCACTATAAGGGGTGAGGGCCGGGGCACTATAAGGGTGAGGGCCAGGCACTATAGGGGTGAGGGCCGGGCACTATAAGGGAGTGAGGGCCGGGGCACTATAAGGGGTGGGGGCCGGGCACTATAAGGGGTGGGGCCGGGCACTATAAGGGGTGAGGGCCGGGCACTATAAGGGGTGGGGGCCGGGGCACTATAAGGGGTGGGGCCAGGCACTATAAGGGGGTGGGGGCCGGGGCACTATAAGGGGTGGGGGCCGGGCCACTATAAGGGGTGGGGGCCGGGCACTATAAGGGGTGAGGGCCGGGGCACTATAAGGGGTGAGGGCCGGGGCACTATAAGGGAGTGAGGGCCGGGGCACTATAAGGGGTGAGGGCCGGGGCACTATAAGGGGTGGGGGCCGGGGCACTATAAGGGGTGGGGCCGGGGCACTATAAGGGGTGAGGGCTTCTGGTTTGTAAGAATAATAATGCTATGGGTTTTACAGTGTTAGATAAACATTTTGCCATCTTCCTAAATCAGCGCCCCTTCGGTCCACAGGTTGTGGTTGGTATTGCAGCTCATCCTGTGAAGCTACAGTCCCGGACACAACCCATGGACTGGAGCGGCACCGGTTCTGGAAGCGGAAATGTTTTTCTCATCTATTGAGAATTGATTTCCTGACTCTTACTTTGTACAGGTGTGAACCCCAAGTCCCAGGACGGGGCAGCAGCAGGGACTGCCAGGAATCCTCCAGCCGAAGTGGACCTCATACTTTAGACCTGAGAAGCCAGGCGGACCACCAGTAAGAAAGTCCCTAGACATCAACCACCCAAGAAGCCAGACCCCAGGAGAATTGGAGGGATACTAGAGTCCAGATACAGAGACACTACAGAGATGGATCTACAGAGGGATGAAAATATCCAGAAGTCGGAGAACTGTGGAGAAGGGGTGGACCTCACCGACTGCTCAGAGGCTGAGAGTGATAGCCCCGAGGACTCATTATATGAGGCAGGAGACTGTCCCGAGGATGATGGCGATTACGTCTGCTCCTTGTGTGGGAAGACATTCAAGCACCTCTGCCACTTAAACAGACACAAGAGAGGCCACTCCAGTCAGAGCACCTACAGATGCCAGGAATGTTCTAAAACTTTCCGTGATCAGAGACAGCTGGACATCCACCACAGGTTCCACACCGGGGAGAAGCCCTTCAGGTGTTCAGAGTGCGGGAAGGCCTTTGTCAGCCAGTCCCACCTCACATCCCACGAGAGAACCCACACGGGAGTGAAGCCCTACACCTGCCCCGTGTGTCAGAGGAGTTTTTCCCACTTGTCCAGCTGCAAGAGCCACAAACAGATCCACTTGGGGGACAAGCCTTACAAGTGCTCCGAGTGCTCAAAAGCGTACACCCGGAGAACCCACCTGGAGCGCCACCTGAGGATCCACACGGGCGAGAGACCTTATCGATGCGACCAGTGCGGGAGAACGTTCACTAGGAAAGACCATCTGGATTTGCACGTCAGAGTCCACACTAAGAAGAAGTCTAAGAAGGGAGACAAAGAGGACCCCGAGCGTTCTGGAAGCACGGACGATTCTGAGGATTGGTCAACATGTGGCCCAAGATGAGCATAGAGCAAGGCCACCTCGAATCATCCACTTTTGTCAAACATGATGTGGCAGCCATTAAAGCACAGACCTTCTTTAGGAGACAGACGAGGTGACACTGCCCAGGTTCCACATCCAGGATGACAGATCTCCCAGATCGAGTACTACTTCCCACTATAGGGGGTGCTCTGCCGGGAAGCCTTGTAGAAATGTCCCATGAGAGAAAGCGTTGAGGCGCGAAACGGCCGTCGCCACGAGTTACATGCCTGCGCTATGCTGGTCCGCCCCATGTGTATGCTGATGCTTGTAATGCAAGAGTTTTGGAATAAAAAAAACGCTATTTTTGGTGAGTGCCGCTTATGTGTTTTTCTCTCATGGGACATGATGTGGCAGCCATGAGCTGGGCTGCCCGCTTGTACTGTAAGAAATTGCATTCATTGTGCGGCCTAGACAGAAGATCGGTCTGGCATGTCGGCGTCCAAGCTGCCTCAGGTTAACTTCACATGGTTGCTAAGGACACACTGCCTAGCAACCAGTCTTTTCCATAAGGTTGTCAGCCAGTTTGTAGTAACCAGTCCATCTCGGATTTCTAAATAGTAACAGAAGAGATGACCGAAGAGGTTTGGGGGGTGGATGTGTACCCTCAGCCCAGCGATCTCGCTTCAGGGACCCCTCACCTGTGACCTTCTTGACATTTCTGTAGGTCACCTTATGCTTTAAACCCTTTAAGGCGGTGATGGCTAACCTCTGGCACTCCAGCTGTGGTAAAACTACGGCTCCCAAGATGTATACTTTCTTGGCTGTTCTCAGAACTCCATAGAAATGAATGGAGCCTGCTGGGAGTCGTAGTGCCGGAGGTTTGCCATCACTGCTTAAAGGGGTTTTCCAGGAATGATGAGTTTTTATCTAGTGCCAGCAGTCTGCCCGCTCCCTACTCCTCCACTCTGTTCATGGTCTGTCCCCCCGGCCAGAAGCAGCACGTCACTGCTGAAGCCAGTCATTGGTTACAGCAGAACATGTGACCAGGTCCACGTAATACGTACGCGAGGCCGTCATTTTTAGACACTGTAGGGTCGATGCAGTCACTCCTCTCAAGGAAGTTTACACCCCCCTCCCCCGTATTGTACAGCTTGTGTCCCTATGGAGCCAAGCGGTCTTCACATCATTATGGGGGCAGTGTGGTGAGTGGTCTGCCCTCGCCCGGCGTACCCCTGAACCTGTATATAGAAACTATACCTATAATCTGGCACATGGCTCAGCTGATGTAGAACAGGTCATTACAGGTAGATGGGGAAAGCAGGGGCAGTCATCATTACTCCTGTGGGTTTGTGGTGTCACAGCATTGTTGGGGGGGAATGGGATTTTCGGGTCCACTAGTTTCATCCCTATCAAAAACAGATGTAACTAACGGCGCAGGTCAGGCCCTTACAGCCTCTGTTTTCGGCTGGAACGTGTGCCCAGGTCTGGCCCTTCTCACCTTCATGGGATATTCGGGTCCACGAGTTTCATCCCTATCAAAAACAGCTGTAACCAACGGCGCAGGTCAGGCCCTTACAGCCTCTGTTTTCGGCTAGAACGTGTGCCCAGGTCTGGCCCTTCTCACCTTTCTGGAACGAGAGCAGCTGAATTTTATGGGGTTAATCAGAGGCGCTGTAAATGATGGCGGGTGTATGCCGACTCCTATTTAACAGGATTCTGAACACGGCTACATCCCCAGTTATAAGAGGGTGTGCACACTTATGCAACCGCTATATTTTAGTTTTTTTTTTTGTTTTCTTCCCTCCACCTAAAAGATTTCGGTTTGTTTTTCAATTGAGTGGTACCGTTTAGAGGTCACATTAAAGGTGGAAAACGTTTTGAAATGATTTATCTTTGTCTCTTTTTTTTTTTTACAGCACAGAAACCTGACATTTTAACAGGGGTGTGTAGACTTTCTATCCACTGTATGTGAGACATTGGTGGCATGTTACTAGCATATGGCACTGAAGGAATGTCCTGTCTTGAACTTTGTGTAAGAACATTCTGTCATAACCAGAATGTTTTGGGCAGCCGAGTATCTAACCGGAATTCCTTATCTTGTCCGTGTCAGCTAGTACGTGGAGCATGAAGGCCAGGATGTAACTGGGGAAAGTATGTTGTATGACGGTATGCGTCTCATTATGATTGGAGGCTATATTGCTTGCAAAAAAATAGATTGAATAATGTCCTATATGAGCTGGAACCTTATTATCAATAAACAGTGATTTTGATCATCATATGCGTCGTGTCTGATATGGTCATATTCACTCTCCTGGCGCCAGAAAATACTTAGGCCCCTTTCACACGGGCGAGTTTTCTGCGCGGTGAACGCATTGCACCCGCACTGAATCCGGACCCATTAATTTCTATGGGGCTGTGCGCATGAGCGGTGATTTTCACGCATCACTTCTGTGTTGCGTGAAAATCCCAGCATGCTCTATATTTTGCGTTTTTCACGCAACGCAGGTCCTATAGAAGTGAATGGGGCTGCGGGAAAATTGCAACCATCCACAAGCAAGTGCGGATGCAGTGCGATTTTCCCGCATGGTTGCTAAGAGACGGGACCCGATCTTCGTTATTTTCCATTATAACATGGTTATAAGGGAAAATAATAGCATTCTCAATACAGAATACTTAGTAGAATGAGGATTAAGGGGTTACAAATAAAAAAAATAAAAAACTTAACTCACCTTAGCCACTTGATCGCGTAGTTGGCGATCTCTCTTCTCTCTTCAAGCTTTAGCTGCCGTCTATAGGACCTGTGATGACGTCACATCACATGGTCCAATCACATGGGATGACGTCACATCACATGGTCCAATCACATGGGATGACGTCACATCACATGGTCCAATCACATGGGATGACGTCACATCACATAGTCCAATCACATGGTCCATCACAGACCATGTGATGTGACTTCATCACAGGTCCTTTAGAAGGCAGCTAATGCTTGAATAGAGAAGAGGAGGAGATCGCCAACTACGCGATCAAGTGGCTAAGATGAGTTAATTTTTATTTTTAATCCACATTCTACAAAGCAATCTTTATTAAGAATGCTATTATTTTCCCTTATAACAATGTTCATCTCAGAATACTCAAACCGAACTTCAGTGATGAGGTCCGGCTTGGTCTGGGTACCAAGCATGGCGATTTTCACAGCGCGTGCAAACGCATTAAAACAGTCTGCACACGCGTGGGAAAATCGTGCATGCCCGTGTGAAAGAGGCCTTAAACCAAGCTGATTCATCTAGTCCTCCTTTATTATCCTCCTATCAGGCACTAATGTCAGATCGGTGCGGGACCTGCCCTATCTCCAGGACAGGACCCCTGAAGTGAGTGGACAGCAGCCTCGCTCTCCATTCATTTCCAATGGGCTCCCTGAAATAGCAGAACGTGCGTGCTCAACTATTTTTGGAACTCCCATAGAAATGAATGGAGAGCACTCTGTACATGCGTGGTGCATTCACATTCACTTTTGGGGGCCCATCTTTGAGATCTCTGAGGTGGGACCCGCACCTATCTGTTCGCATGGAAATCTGTGCGGTCAATCCACATCAATTGGTGCGGATTTACATGCAGATTGGAGTGCGGATTTTTCTCTCCCCATTGAAGTGAATGAAGAAAATCTGGTCAGGAAAAATAAGATAAATTGACATGCTGCGGATTTTAAAATCCGCACTGAAAAAATGTGCATGAGAATTTCAAATTCTCATAGAATACAATGAACATGATACGGTGCGGATTTTTGCGCGCAAATCCGCGTGAAAAATCTGCACGTAATCCTGATCGTGTGCATTTAGCCTAACACTGGGTTCAGACCTGAGCGTTTTGAAGCCTAGCGTTTTTGGTGCGTTCAAGACTTGCATATAGGCGCGTTTTTCAAGCGTTTTGGTAAATAGTGTAGGCGCGTTTGACCAGCGTTTATGTGATTGACTGCATAGTTGGCCAATGACCAAACAGCCCTCCCTATATAGTTTGGCCAATCTGAGGTGTGAATTTTGAAAACGCGCGTCCATAGGCGCGTTTTACGCTGCACAAGCGCCCGAACAACACGCCTATCGCGTTTCCCATTGAAGTCTATTAGCACCAAGCGCTCGAAAAAGCCCGAATTACGCGAACATACTTGCTTATGCGTCGGACGTTTATAGGCGCCTATGAGCAGCGCATAAAAACGCGCAAGTGTGAACCACCCTCATTGGAATGCATGGTTCCTTTACTGTTGTGCGTTTTTATGTGCGTTCAAAAGCGGCGTTTTGCGAAAGTGTGAACTGAGTGTAAAGGACGCAGACAGTTTTGTTTTTCCTCCCCACTGTCCAAGTGCCACAACTTTTACATTTCTATTTCACATGGACGTATTACGGCCGTCCCCAGTTGAGGAGGACTGGACGGGTTGCACTTTAGGCCTAATTCACACGTCCGTATTTATTTTCCGCATTATTTCCGCAAAAATGCGGAAGATATGCAGACCCATTCATTTCAATGGGTCTGCAAAAGATGCGGAGAGCATTCTGTATGCTCTCCGCATCCGCAAATCCTTTCATTTCCGCAATGAGGAACCGTAAATAAAGTAGAGCATGTCCTACTTTTGTCTCCAAATTGCGGACCATAGCCCCATTGAAGTGAATGGATCCGCATAAATCCGGATGACATCCGTGTGCATTCCGTTTTTGCGGAACGGAACATCTGGCACCTAAAAGAACAGCACTATTCTTGTCCATGATACGGACAAGAATAGGACAAGTTCTATCTTTTAACGGAAATACGGAAACGGAATGCACACAGAAACACTTCAGTTTTTTTTGCGGACCCATTGAAATGAATGGTTCCGTATACGGAACTCATAAAAACGTCCCATACACCCGCAAAAAAAAGTTTGTGTGCATGAGGCCTTAGGCTACATGCACACGAACGTTGTTTGTTTCTGTGTCTGTTCCGTTTTCTTTTGCGGATAGGATGCGGACCCATTCATTTCAATGGGTCCACAAAAATGCGGACAGCACACCGTGTGCTATCCGCATCCGTATGTCCGTTCCGTCGCCCGCCAAAAAAATAGAACATGTCCTATTATTGTCCGTTTTAGGCATTGTTAAAAAAACAAAAAAAAAACGGATGCCATACGCAAAACACATACGGTGGTGTGCATGTAGCCTTATGTCCACATTCAGGTTTACTTTCGGATTGGGAAGGTCACTTAAAGGGGTTCTACACTTTTCTTACTGATGCGGGAAGCAACATACGGCTGTCTGAATGAGCCCCAAGCCTCATCACAGGGGCCTCTTCTTGTTTTGTAAAGATCACTGGGGTCATTTATTAAGGACCGGGATTCCGTTATTTTTGGCTACCCGTGAACTTTCCCTACCCTCATCATTTCCGGTTCTGACGTAGCCGCACCAGAAGTGACGTTTGCGGGTGTGAAAGGAGGTATGTCATGCCGCTCGCTTACTGACTGGCTGAATAGGATCGGCGCAGGGGAGCGCGGCTAACTGTGAACGCGCCTAGGGTAAGGAAAACTCACGGCCAATTGTGCATGCGCCGAGGGTAGTGAAAACTTACAGCCCAGTGCACACGCGCGCTAACGCTTGCTGGATCTTGTCTAGTGCCTAAGGTAAGGAAAAATCACGGCCAATTGCGCATGCACCGAGGGTAGTAAAACTTACAGCCCAGTCTGTTTTCACTACCCTCGGGCGCATGCGCAATTGGCCGTGAGTTTTCCTACCTAGGCGCGTTCAGTTAGCCGCACTCGCCTGCACCGACTCCTACTCAGCCACTCAGTAAGCGAGCGGCGTGACACACATCCTTCCACACCCGCAAACGCCACTTCCGGTGCGGCTGCGTCAGAACCGGAAATGACGAGGGTAGGGAAAAATAACGGAACACCGGCATACTAGACACAGGTTTTAAAACCTCCAGCGCCGGCCTCTACGTAACTTAGGCGCATCCACCGCCGCCCTAAATATACGCCAGCTCCCTTGCTGGCGTAGATTTAGATCATTTTCTATGCCTTAAACAGGCGTAGAAAATAATAAATGAGACGGGTCTGCTGACCCACCCCCTTGTCTGCCCACATTATGCCGACTTTCTTAGACCTGGCGGGAGTGAGATATTATCGCAGATGTGGCCACAAATCCCTTTTGCGACAGATATACGCCAAAAAATTGTCGTGTATCTAATAGAGTTGTTTCGATACCAAAATTTTGATTCAGTATCGATACCATAAAAAAGTATTGCGATACTCGATAACATTCGATACCACGCGGAGAAAAAAAAACTCCCAAAAAAAATTTGTGAATTGTGCAATTTTCTTTTTCTTTTTACTTTTCTGTTACGACGTTCACCGCATAGGTTTTTTTTAATTTTTAACAGTTTGCAGTCGGACTTTAGATATGGCAATATGTTATATGTTTACCTATATATTTTAGATGTAAAATTGGAAAAGGCGGCGATTTGTACTTAATATTTCGGTGTGTGTTTTTTTTTATTATTTTTTTATTATTACTTTTTATTTGCCATTTCCCCCCTTAGGGGTAGGACCTGGGATCTTTTCATCCCTTGTCCTATTCACCCCAATGGATCTCTATCAGGGTGAATAGGACTTCACATTTCCCTGCTGCCCTGTGCTCTGTGCACACAGCAGCAGGGAGCCCCCATGGCAGCCAGGGCTTCAGTAGCGTCCTGGCTGCCATGGTAACCGATCGCAATGTAGGGCTCCCATCTGTTACCATGGCAGCCAGGACGCTACTGAAGCCCTGGCTGCCATGGGGAACTGCCTCTGCCACCATTGATTTAAAAACTTTAATACTGGGAGGGGGCGGGGAGGGAGTTGCACTGCCCACACAATAATTAACCCTGAATACAGATACAGGAGGCAGATACCGCTGGCACCCGCCTCCTGTATCTGTATTAAAGTCTAATAATCATTGTGTGGGCAGGACCAGGGGCAGAGCAGCAGGCCGGGTAGGCGGAGGCTGCTGCCGTTCGCCCGGCACAGCAGTTCTCTCCTCCCATGTCCCTCCTCCCGCACTTATCACCGGCGGCGTGCATAGGAGGGAGGGGTTCCCTACCTCCCTGCTTCCTCACTGTCTATGGCCTGAGGGAACACAGCGTGTGCCGAGCGCTGCACACGCCGTGCCCTTCCATAACAGGAGATACTGGACTGCGCAGTAGCGCGGTCTAGTATTGAAAAAACGAACATCCCGATACCGAATCCCCCTCGGTATCTACTTCTATTCACTTCCATGGGACGGCTTCTTGTAATTACACTGCTTACCGCTGCGATGTCTGCGGCCAGCAGGTAAATGATGAACAAGAAGCGCGCCCTTCTCATCAACCCGCCGATCTGATATTCATGACTAGGGATGAGCGAATCGACTTCGGATAAAACATCTGAAGTCGATTCACAATAAACTTCGTTTCAATACTGCTCCGTACAGTATTAGGCCTCATCCACACGGCCGTTGTTGTGGTCCGCGTCCGAGCAGCATATTTTGCGGCTTAGGCGCAGACCCATTCACTTCACTCCGTGTGCTGTCCGCATCCGTTGCTCTGTTCCGTGCCCCCGCAAAAAAATAGAGCATGTCCTATTCTTGTCCGTTTTGCGGACAAGAATAGGCATTTCTATAATGGGCCACGTTCCGTTCCGCAAATTACGGAACGTGGAGCAGCTTCCGTGTTTTGCGGATTCGCGGTTTGCAGACCGCACAACACCAACGGTCGTGTGCATGTAGCCTTAGAATGTATTGGCTTCGATGAGCCAAAGTTATTACTTACTTCGCTCAATAATTTCATAAATTAATTTGTACTGTAAAAAAAAATTCTCGACCTCTGGTCGGTTCCAAGTGGTACCTTGGAACTGAACCAGAGTTCGGGAAATGCTTTTTTTACAGTACAAATTAATTTCTATGCAAAGTCTCGCAAGAAAAAAAAAAAGTTAAATTCTGTTGACTAAGGGCCCTTTCACACTGGCGTTTATCATGCATTCTGAATAGAGAGAAATCCGTTCAGGATGCATCAGGATGTCTTCAGTTCAGGACCGGGCGTTGTTTGGACGCAGCAAATACCGCAGCATGCTGCGCTTTGGTTCCGTCAAAAATCCGGAACACTTGCCGCAGGTCGGATCCGAATTAATGCCCATTGAAAGGCATTAATCCGGCCTTAAGCTAACGTCGTTTTGGCGCATCGCCGGATCCGACGTTTAGCTTTTCTGAATGGTTACCATAGCAGCCAGGACGCTAAAGTCCTCGTTGCCATGGTAAAGTGTAGTGGGGAGCGGTATACTTACCATCCGTGCGGCTCCCGGGCGCTCAGAGTGACGTCAGGGCGCCCTACGCGCATGGATCACGTGATCCATGCGCATGGGGCGCTCTGACGTCATTTAGGAGCGCCCCAGGAGCCGCACGGACTGTAACCCTAAGTTCACACTTGCGCGTTTTACAGCGCGTTCGAACGCGCTGTAAAACGCTCAACACATGCAAACCAATGCTTCCCTATGGGACTGGTTCACATTTTCGCGTTTTACAGCGCGTTCGAACGTGCTGTAAAACGCCCTACGCATAAACAAGTACTTGAGCTTTTTTTGGGGCGTTTGTCACGCGTATTGTGATTGACACCACAGTAGAACGCTCAGGTCTGAACCCAGGGTAAGTATACCGCTCCCCGCTCCTCACTACTACTATGGCAACCAGGACTTTAATAGCGTCCTGGCTGCCATAGTAACCTCAAAGCATTTCGAAGACTGATCAGGATCCTGATCAGTCTTCTAATCTTTCAGGCGACTTGCGTTCTGCCGGATCCTCAGAACGCAAGTGTGAAAGAGGCCTTAAATGGGTATTCTGGTTGTGAGAAGTTATGGATTCACAATAAAGGGTAGGTATATGTTCAATGAATAATCACAATGTCGCAGCCTGAAAGAACGTTAGGGATGAAAGTAATACATTTTATTAGACTCATTAAAAGGGGTGATGGATAAAATCAGGCGTGCAGGGAATCCGAAGTGGGGAGAGGATTGAGTGATACACCATCCCACACTGAAGGCCTGACTGGAGACCTGTTGCTGGCTAACACTCGGTGTTGGAGCACACACTCATAGGGGTGAATCGCTGCCCCTGGGTCCTAGGCATTCACTGCTGTTTACCCCTATGCTCCTGGTGTGGAGACTTGGGGAGGAACGCCTGCAGTATTACAGCAGCTGAGATGGGTCCTGGTGCACCCGCGAGGTAGGGTGACCACATTTCCTAACTGCCATTCACCCTGGGTTCCAGACCTGAGCGTTCTTGAAAGCGCGTTTTACGCGCTTTTGCAAATAGGAACGCGCGTTCTTGTGATTGACTACTGTGGAGTCAATCACAAACGCAGCGACAAGCGCCCAAAAAGCTCAAGTACTTGTTTATGCGTCGGGCGTTTTACAGCGCACTCAACGCGCTGTAAAGCGCTCAAGTGAGAACCAGGGCCATAGGAAAGCATTGGTTTTCATGTGTTGAGCGTGAAACGCGCTGTAAAACGCTCAGGTGTGAATTTAACCTCAGGGACACTTACTTTCACAAGTGCATTTCGTCAAACCTATAGTGGCAAAAACATATCTGCCTGTGCATTTTTCAGCGTGGTAAAGTTCTGATCACATGTGCGGTTGGCGGCTCTGCTGGTCACAGGTTATGGTAAAAATCAGATAGGGTAAGGTGTAGTAGGAAATAAATGTCAATTAATTCGGCATATACTGTCCCAATATCCTCGAATTTAGGAGTATTTCCTATAGATTTCTTTAGTCCCAATATTCACTTCACATAGAGGATATACATATATAAATAGATGTAAGTTGTTGTTTTTTTTCACAATTCACCCATTTTTCTAATTTTTCCTATTTTTTCCTATTTTTCATATTTTTAATATTTTATTATATATATTTTCTTACTCACACACAACTCAACGGGAACGACTGTCTTCAATCCCCCAAGAAAAATAAGAACACAAATAAAAATAATAATAAAATTAAACACACACTAATCACCAATCAATTATGGAATATTAAAGATCACAGAAAATTAAATATAAATTAAATATAATAGATAGTGCACTTATGGAATAATTAGAATGAATCACACCAATGGAACACCACCGCAAAACCAATTAATAAATTCTATATCGAATTATTAAATCAAAGGGGTACTATATTTTAAAGGAAAAAGCGGATGTTATACTTCTATATCTTATATTTTATATCCTATATTTTATATTCTTTATGAAGTAGGAATGTTTTTAATGTTTTTAAAGAAAACATATCACTATCATATATTTTCCTTTATGGACTTGAATGGAATTGATGAAAAATAGTGCTCCCAATGAACTGATAAAATGTCTCCCCACTGATTCTGATTGGACGGACAAAAACCCGACCCACAAGTGGGATGGAACCAATTAAGAAATCCCTATAAAGAGACCCATACCCAGAGGTTATCCATACCCACTGAGGAAGGAGCAGAGGCTCGAAACGCGTTTGGGGCAGTGAATAACCTCTGAGGTTCCAGCTGGACCACCACCAAAAGGATTTATATTACCTAACAAAAAGATTGAGAAAGATCTGCAAATAGCTCGCCATCCGAACAAACAGGTGCTAAAAATTTGAATTTCCTGCCAGAAAAGCACGTGGACGCCAACGGTGACGTCACCGGAAGTGACGCCCGGACCTTAAGCTCTTATACCGAGCGGCACATCGCGCGTATGAGGACGCTCCACGCGACTGCCGCACATACCACCCGATCCACAACTAGAAACAAAGAAAGGACGAAAGTCCTATAACAGAAGAGACATCGAGTGACTCATCACCCTATTGTTGGATTGGTAACGTACAGACCTCTGGGTCCACCAACTTACATCTATTTATACATCTATTTATATATGTATATCCTCTATGTGAAGTGAATATTGGGACTAAAGAAATCTATAGGAAATACTCCTAAATTCGAGGATATTGGGACAGTATATGCCGAATTAATTGACATTTATTTCCTACTACACCTTACCCTATCTGATTTTTACCCTACCTGATTTTTATCTGGGCAACTGGAGTTTACTATATTTTATTGCTATTTGTGTATTTATATTTATATTTTAATTATCTACTATTAAACTATTTTATTAATGAATTAAGCTTCACCCATACATCACCAATATACTGAGTGCCATCCCCCTTTATATAAACAGTTACTATTACCTTTTTGTTTGACGTGGGGTGCGTCAGAAACCCGGGATAGAGCACCTTTCCTAACACAAAAGCTGAGTGAGCCACCTAATCAGTACGTTTACTACTATTTTCTGGTCACAGGTTATACTAGGTGTGAACACAGCCTTATGCAGGAAAGGGGGGTATTTTATTTTTTTTTTTAACAAGTTTTTACTAGTTTGGGGAAAAGTTTGGTTTTCCCTTTCACTGCAGCCCAGTAAGGTCTCTTGCACACGAACGTATGGCATTTTCAGTGTTTTGCGGTCCATTTTTAACGGATCCGTTTTTCGCCTTCGTTGTGGTTCCGTTTTTCCGTTCCGTTTTTTTCCGTATGGCATATACAGTATACAGTAATTACATACAAAAAATTGGGCTGGGCTTAAAATTTTCAATAGATTGTTCAGCAAAAACGGAACGGATACGGAAGACCTACGGATGCCTTTCCGTATGCTTTCCGTTTTTTTTGCGGACCCATTGACTTGAATGGAGCCACTGAACGTGATTTGCGGACAAGAATAGGACATGTTCTATATTTAAACGGAACGGAAAAACGGAAGGCATACGGAGACACTTCAGTATTTTTTGCGGTCCCATTGAAGTGAATGGTTCAGTATACGGCCAGTATACAGTCCACAAAATACTGTCGTGTGCAAGAGGCCTAATACAGAGCAGACAATATACTATAAAGTGTCTCCTGCTAGTCGTATATAATACAATCACTTCCATAAACCTCTCCTCCACTTGTAATCTATGGCAAATCCCTATACCCCTAATCTATCTCGACATGAATGGAGTTGGACAGTAGTGAAACGTGACATACTTTGCCTGCTGCCATAAATAAGCATTATAAGAACGTCATTTCACGCCGTCACCCGGACCTGCCAGTTACCTCAGCACACTGCGCCGCCTATACCCGCTTGCGCTTCATCTGCTCTGACGTCACCAGCCGGAGACCTAGTGGTGGCGTGCAAGTGACATAACGCTGGGTCTGGCGGATCAGCGGAGGTTACTGTCCGGGTTTTCTGCAGGTGATTGGAGTGGACTGAATGTGTGACGGAGCCTGCTGCCTCAGAGCAATCAGCAGCGGTCGGCGACTGCGGCTCAGGTGACCGGGACCCTGGACAGACTCTCCCGGGCGCTCCGGGACACGTGGTCACCCTACTGTGAGGTGCGCGATTAAAATACTTCAGATCGCTCAGGTATGGGTAGAAGTTCGCATGATGCGGACACATCTGCAGTAGTGAATGCCTTGATCTAGGTGTAGCGATTTACCTGTCGCTATAGACTACACCCATGCATTCCCTGCACGCCTGATTTTATCCATCACCCCCTCTTTAATGAGTCTAATAAAAACGTATTATTTTCATCCCTAACGTTCTTTCAGGCTGTGACATTGTGACAAGTTATGGCCTATCTACAGGAAAGGGGATAACTATTAGATAGGTGGGGTCCTACCGCTGGGACTTCCGCAGATCATAAGAATCACGGAAATCTCCGGAACTCCCATAGAGATGAATAGAGCGGCAGTGCATCTACCTGACCAGACGCTCTGTTAATTTTCAGGCCTAATGTCCTCGATCGGCGAAATTGCCGATCGTGGACATTTAACCCTCTGACGACTTGGTCAAATGTGACCACAGCATCTGGGAAGCGCAAAAACCCAGAAGCACCTGCTTCCGGGTGTGTACCAACTCATCCTGGCGAGGACTGGGTGAGCCGGCTGATGTGTGCGGCAGCCTCTGGTCTCCTGAATGATATGAGGCTGCCGCATATAGGTTCCTATGGAGATCAGCCTGTGGCACAGCTCCACAGGAATGTAGGGGAAGAGTTATCAAAACTGGGTTAGTCGCCCCTAGCAACCAATCAGATTCCACCTTTCATTTTGGAAAATAAAAGGTAGAATCTCATTGGTTGCTAGGGACGACTAAGCCAGTTTTCCCTTAGACCAGTTTGATAAATCTCCCCCATAGTGTACATCTCATAGACTGCAATGCTAATCCGATGACTGTTTGTTCACGTTCCCTATGGGAACTATTTAAAAGTGTAAAAAATGAGAAAAATATTTAAAAAAATATATAAAAATTCAAACCACCCCTCCTTCCTCAAAAAAATAAATAAAAATGAAACATCATGAGCATCGCCACTTCGTACTATTAAAATATTTATCCCATACGGCAAACTATAAAGTCAAAATGGCCGGCTGGCTGTTTTCTGGTCACTTCACTTCCTGTTTAAAAAAAAAAAAAAAAGGGATCAATAAGGCATACCCCAAAATGGTGTCACTGAAAAGTACAGACTGCCCCGCAAAAAATGAGCCCTCACACAGCTCCGTGCACGTAACTACAAGGAAGTTATGGGGGTCTAAATATGGCGGTAAAAAGAAAACACAAATTTCTTATAAAGTTTTTTTTTTTTTTTTTCCAGTATTAAAATGCAAAAAAAAAATATATACATATATGGTATCGCCGTAATTGTACTGACCCGGAGAACGAAGAGCACAAGTCAGTTTTACCGCCTCCCCACTACATCATATGCAATATTAATTCGTCACATTAGAAAACGCAACTTTAACCGCAAAATACAAACCCTTGTACAGCTATGTGAACGGAAAAATAAAAAAAAGTTATAGATCCGGAAAGGCAGGGAGTGAAAAACTAAAAATACTGATAAAAGGGGCTAAAAGGGTTAATTCACGGTTTTTTTTTTTTTAAAGCATTAATGATCCGTTTTACAGCGCAACTGACGATTCTAAAGTCCTGTACGTGGTACACGGAATTCTGGGAATTGTAGTTCTACATCTATAGCGAAGAGGCAGGATTGCGGTTTTAGAACTACAGTGACCAGCATGCCTCCCTCTGCCGGAGCCTGAGTGCTTTCAGGGGCAGATAGCAGTTCATGTACTGGTTCGCGTTACTGTGAGGTAGGACTACAAGTCTCAGCACGCCTGCTCCTCCTTCCGCATATCGAAAGTCGGGATCCCGCCGTTTTCTATCGGTCTCACAAGCCGCTCTGTGATTGGCTCCCCGCACGCGGCAGTCTGCCTGAGCTCTGATTGGCTGAGAGAGGTCACTGGGTGCGAGGCAGCCAATCACGGGACGGCTAGCCCGAAGTCCGTCACTGGGATGCTGTTAGGTTGCGCGTCTCCCGAGTTGCGGCTGTGGGAAGCTGGTGAGTGGCGCCCGGACGGGTGTGACACCCTGTGACCCCCTATCCCCCCCTCGCACACACGGCACAAGGATAGCTATACAAATCTTAGGCTATTTTATAACCCGGTGCATGCTGGAACTTGTAGTGCATGCGCCATGTGATGGGGGAGGTGGAGATTTCCAGCACTCTCATTGCTAATTTGTGGAATTGCATGGCATTCGTAATTGCAAAGCGGGTCCACATGGAGGTTTAACCTTAAAGGGGAGGGTATTGGCAATTGCAAAACTACAACTCCCAGCATGCTCTGTGTGGGCGGAGCGCCGCCTGCACGCGTCCTGTTAGTGGTTCCAGTGCGGTGGCGCTTGTATTTGGCTGTGTGTGGACTTGGACCCCGCCATTGGAAAGGTGCATCGAAACTGGTGCAAAGGGGGGGAAAAAATGTAACCAATCAGGTCGCAGCTTTTATTTTACAATGTGTTGTTGAAGAATAAGAGCTGGAATCTGATTGGATGACTACTTAAAGGGGTTTTCCTAACGGCTATGTACACCTTTGGGGGCAATTTTTAAATTTTTTTTTTAACTATGGCATTACACTTATTTTGAGCTAAAAATCATTTTTGCAATTGGTCTTTATTAACAATATGGAATCTATTTTTCTGTACAGAACTGAGATGCTCCATTAGCTGCCTCTCACATCATTAACACTAGTTAAAGGGGTTTTCCTATCTCAGACAAAGAGGGCATATCGCTAGGATATGCCCCCATTGTCTGATAGGTGCGGGTCCCACCTCTGGAACCCGCACCTACAATGAGAACGGAGCGGGGAGTGCTGTGGCTGGGGTCCGTCCACCACCAAGCGCTGCTCCCATAGAAGTGAAGGGGAGCGCATGCGCGGCCCATGCTCCCATTCATTTCTATGGGGCAGATGGAAATAGCCGAGCCAGTGCTTGGCTATTTTTGGCGGCCCCATAGAAATGAATAGAGGGCGGCTGCGCATCCGTTGGTTTCCCCGCTCAGTTCTCATTGTAGGTGCGGGTGCCAGCGGTGACAATGGGGGACAATCAGACAATGGGGGCATATTGTCTGAGATGGGAATACCCCTTTAAAGCTCAATCCTTATTTTACTGATAAGAATGTGCCTAAATAAGGCTACTTTCACACTTGCGTGTCACCCAGTTTCTAAAAATACGGACCACACTGTCGTATGTAGGGCTGAAACGATTACTCGATTTAATCGAGTAATTCGACACTAAAAATCCTCGATGCAATTTTTTGCATCGAGGATTCGCTTTGTGTCATGTGACCACGGAGCGGGAGGGCAGCACTTGCTATTACTCCCGCTCCGTGGTCACTCCATCAGGTCATAGTGCACGTAGCGCGCCCTATGACCCGACAATGCAGAGCGGCTGGCAGCAGCGGAGGCGGGGCGCACTGGGGAGAAGGAGTCGCTCTCCCTCCCCTGTGCTGCGCTGCCAGTGAGGAGAGACGGGGGGCCAAGGATGGGCGGGCGCACTGCGCCACCAATGACAGGAACTTACATTGTCCGGCCCGCACTTACAACTATCCCTGGGCCGCCGGTTCTCCCCACTGTGGGCCAGTTAGTTTCGTGCTCCATGTGACCGATGGGGAGGAGACATCACCTTCTCTGTGGGCGTTTCTTCTCCCTGCGCTGTCCAATCGCAGCACAGAACGTCACAGTGCAGGGAGAAGGAACGCCCACAGAGCTGATGTCTCCTCCCTATTGCTCCGATATTAGTAATTAGCATATGGAGCAGGAGACTGTAACTGGCCCACAGTGGAGAGCGAGCCGCGCCCAGGGATAACTGTAAGTGCAGGGACATCCCGGGCGCCGCTCTATGTAGCTGCTAGTTAGTAAGGCCGGACCATGAAAGGTCCTTTGTAATCTTTAATACAGGAGGCAGGGAGCTGCGATCAGCGGCAGTTAACTCCTCAGGTGCGGCACCTGAGGGGTTAACTGCCGCTGACCTGCTGCCTGTATTAAAGGTTACTTTCATTGGTGGCGCAGTGCGCCCCACCCCCAGTATTAAAATCGTTAGTGGCAGTGGCCACAGAGCAGAGTCGTCGTCCGGTCCCCCTCATTGGTGGGAGTGGCCACAGAGCAGAGTCCCTCCCACCTCATTGGTGGCAGTGGCCACAGAGCAGAGTCGCCGTCCCGTCCCTCTCATTGGTGGGAGTGGCCACAGAGCAGAGTCCCCCTCATTGGTGGCAGTGGCCACAGAGCAGAGTCCCTCCCCTCATTGGTGGCAGTGACCACAGAGCAGAGTCCCCTCCCCCTCATTGGTGGCAGTGGCCACAGAGCAGAGTCCCCCTCATTGGTGGCAGTGGCCACAGAGCAGAGTCCCTCCCCTCATTGGTGGCAGTGGCCACAGAGCAGAGTCCCCTCCCCTCATTGGTGGCAGTGGCCACAGAGCAGAGTCCCCTCCCCTCATTGGTGGAAGTTTTGATTGGAGCCCCAGCAGTGTTATAACTGGGCTCGATCAGTTACCATGGCACCCAGGACGCTACTGAAGCCCTGGCTGCCATGGTAACATTCTTATTAGATTACTCGATTAATCGTAAAAATAATCGATAGAATACTCGATTTCTAAAATAATCGCTTACTGCAGCCCTAGTCGTATTTGACAACCATCAAGAGGCTTCTATGGTGAGACATGGACACTTGAAGTTACAGGCCCAAAGCCTGAGGCTGCACTACTGAGAGATTCTGATGACATCATCTCCCACCTCCTTTCTGTCAGGTGCGGTGTTGTTTTAAAGGGAAGTACCAGTAATTTTTGTTTCTTTAAAGGCTGATCCCGGCATATGCACTTACATTTGGATCTAGCTGCCATTGCGATCCATTACTGAAGCAAAAGCAAAAAAAAATTACCTATAGTGTGTAGGTTTTTGTGGTTTACGGTTTTATTTTTGGAAAATGATGCAGTTCACACTTTTAAGTAGTGTGGAAAAATAAATTCTGCCAAGGAGAACGCTTGGATAGGATCACCCCTTGGATATTTTTTCTGGATGTATTCTGCCAGTTCTATATGGTGTGATCAGGCGTCAAATTTAAAGTGACAGTCCAGTCCCTGACTAGTCGGCCATATTGGCCCTCTTCATGCTGTTGAGTGAGGCGAGTGGCAGACGCGCGAGCGACTTCATCAGTCTATGCCCTACCACTACATTGAAAAGACTGGACTGTGGTCTATAATACGGTACTCGGCACAAGGGGAGGGTCTGTGACTACCGCCTCCCCCGCATTGCCCAAGCGATAATCTGAAGTCATGGCGACATCAGTCGGTATAACTACTGCTGCCAGCATGATCCTGCTGCAATCAATTTTTATTTTTTTGTAAATTTTTGCAAAAACACTGCTCCGGTTGCATCTGATACCGCTTAAATTTATCAGAAACACTGCGAAATAACATTTGAGGAGTTGCCCATATCAAAGGGCCTGTGGGCATTACTTTTACATTCTGCAAGGCCCATCCCAGTGCTACGTCTGTAGGAAAAGGAAAGGGGAGTTTTTGCACTTAAAGTGGGCGTTTCTGCCCATTTTTACGGGCGGTCGTGTCAGAGCAGGGGAGGGTCTCACAATTGCTGCCGGTACGGGAAGTTTTTGTTCGTGTGCAGTAGGGAGTCCGGGGCCATTCAGTGGCCCCTCAGTAGCTTAGCTTTATTAGGTTCATTTATAAAGACTCGCCTTGTTGCGACCAATCACAGTGCAGCTTTCAGTTTCTCTGATTGGTTGCCATATTTTTCAGTTGGACTGCTCTATCGATGCCCAGTAGGGGAGGTTTATTATAACTGGTGCCAGATATAAGCTGGTATCTGACTGGCGACTGCCTCACTTTTGCCTTGGACAAGTCTCGATAACTCTCCCCAGTGACATCATCTGAGAAGATTCAAATAAGGACCCCGTGCGTTATTTTCCAGAATGCCGTCCTGCATCGTATGAGGATGTTATAGCAGCTGGAATACGAGCGACGACGCCTCCATGCACGTTTTCCTAAGAATAAAGCAATCATAAATTCGTGGTTGCGCCAAATCCCCAAGACTTCGGCGACATTGATGACTTTGCCCAGAAAGTTTTAGAAGGAAAAAGATCCAATTCGTATAGAATTTGTTCGAGGTGGAGTTACCATCAGGTGGTGAGTGGATGGAGGAGACGCTTAGGAAGGACGCCATGCCAACCATATTCGAGGGCACGTCTTCAGCTCCTCAGAAGCTAGCGCGAAAGAAAACGAGGGCAAGAGCTCGGAAAAGAGAGAGATCTCAAGGGTTGGGAAGGCGGACAACTGGACCATGACTGATCCTAACGTAAATCGGAGAAGTGTCGAGACGCAAGTAGTTACCGTGACTGAGCAGAGGGGTGCAGTGCGATCTCGATATGGAGCCACAGCCGCTCATTGGTCTCTCGTACATGGACCGTCTTGGATTCATATTTGGCACCACAAAACATTAGACCACTTCAGGCCGGACTTTCTGAGGAAGGCCGAACTGTATACCTCAACGTCAAGAGAACCAGTGACCTCAGATGAACCTTGAGGGCCTTTTATCAAGCGCTTATGTAAAATCAAAATATATACATAGATGGGCCCATACCATTTCTCTAAACGAGGGGAATGTTTATATGTGATCTCTAGCCAATCGGCATGCATGTAGGTGCCACGTCAGGTGGTCGATTTAGGCTATGCCTCCGAATAAAATAGATGCCCCAACAAAACACAACGTAATTTCCCTTCACCTCTCCGACTATTCCGTGCTTCACTGGAAAGGATTTCCATCAACTTTAAAAATACCAAATATTTGCAAACCATCCAAGTTCCTGCGATGTTTCGGACGTATGCGGTCTTTTTCAAGCCAAGACAAAATATAATGTTTGTTGTATTGTCCCAACAATCCAGTAAGATCCCGGACCCGCCTTAAAGGGATTGTCCCATGATGACAACTTACCAGCTGTATGCAGGATCGGAAATAAAAGTCTGATTGGTGGGACCCCCACCTATTGTGACAGTGGTGCAGCAGTCAAGCTTGCGGACTACAACTCCATTGGTAGTCTACGAGACCGCTGAAGACAGTGTAGCACAGCGCTCAGTTAAATGGAGGGGCAGTGAACTTGCTTGACCGCTGCTCCATACAGTCGGTGGGAAACTGGCCCCCATTGTTAGGAGTGCCATCAGTCGGACCCCCTCCGTCAGACACATCACCAGTCCTGTGGATAGGTGATACGATGTCATTCTGTGATATTTGTGCTTGTGCCATATGAGTCGAAGGGTTCAGCCGCTGGGACCTCTCTAAATCTCATGAGACGGGAGGTTGGCTCATCTAGTATTTGGATCCTAGGGGTTGGGTCGCCATGACCAGTTATTTATGACATGTACTATCCGCATATTATAGATGTCTGGTGGAAAACCCTCTAAGTTAGGGCTCATGCACACGGCCGCAAACAGTGGGTCCGCAATACACGGGCACTGGCCATGTGCACTCTGCATCACAAATGCGGACCCATTCACTTGAATGGGTCCGGAAACCGGAAGGTCGGTGCTGAACGGAGGCACAGAAGCGCTACAGAGTGCTTCCTGGGGTTTCTCTCTGTGCCTCTGCACCCCAAAAAAGTAGTTAATTGATGCGGATGGCGGACTCCATTCAAGTGAATGGGCCCGCGATCCGCATGCGGCGGCCCTATGGTTGGTGGCTGGCCGGCCCTTAAGATGATGGAAGGATTCTGGATACCTTCTGTATCTTAGATTTTTAAGGGATATCTATATAATTTTTTTGTTTTTATTAAATAGCTGAATTTCACCTTTCTAAAATTGATACAAAGAAGGGATTGTCTTCCTCTCCCTCTTCAGCACCATTGCTGCTCCCGGTCTTAAACCTCGGCAGGGTTCACGTTATTTTTGCTGCTGTTATTTCTTAGGGCTCCTTCACACTTGCGTTTTTGCTTTCTGTCCTAGAGATCCGTCCCGGGGCTCTAGGACGGAAAGCTACTGATCAGGATTTCCTAATGCATCCTGAATGGAGAGAAATCCGCTCAGGATGCATCAGGATGTCTTTCGCTCAGTATGTGAACGTTTTTGGACGTTGACAAAACGGCAGCATGCTGCGGATTTGTCTCCGTCCAAAATCCGGAAGATATGCCGGAACGCCGATCCGGAATTAATGCCCATTAAAGTGCATTAATCCGGATCCAGCATTAAGCTAAACACCGCTTTCGGCGGATCTGACGTTCAGCTTTGTGAATGAGTTACCATGGCAGCCAGGACGCTAAAGTCCCGGCTGCCATGGTAATGTGTAGTGGGGAGCCAGGGAGCAGATACTTACCGCCCGTGCGGCTCCCGAGTCCCGGGACGCTTCACAATGACGTCAGAGCGCCTCATGAGCATGGATCACATGATCGCATGGATCACATGATCCATGCGCGTGGGGCGCTCTGATGTCATTGTGGAGCGCCCCGGGAGCCGCACGGACTGTAAGTATCTGCTCCCCCGCTCCCCACTACTTACTATGGCAACCAGGACTTTAGTAGCGTCCTGGCTGCCATAGTAACACTGAAAGCATTTTGAAGACTGCTTTCAAATGCTTTCAGTTGTCTTGCGCTGTGACGGATCCGGCGGGCATTTCCGGCAACGGAAGTGCACGCCGGATCCACACAACGCAAGTGTGAATGAGGCCTTAACTTGTTAATATATTTTTCTTATGAAAAGTTTTATTAGTTGAATTTATTTCTTATTTAATGAAGAACTGAAAGCCAAAAAATATAAAAAATATTTAAAGTTCAAAAAAATTTAGACCTCCATTGTCTTATTGCAGTGTCCCGATCGATCACACCGCGATCACCATTTTGTTTTCAGTAGTTCCTTTCACTACTTAGATCTGAAATGTTACAGAGCTTGGAGGCCTCAGAAGAACAACCTACCTACCAGAGGGTTGGGGATGGTTATGTTTGTCATATTACATGCAACAATACTGAGTCTCCATGAACAGCAATATGGTAGCCACGTCCAAGAGTCATGAATGACATTCTGGAGGCTAGGTGTTATGGCGGCCATGTTGGCTGAGTCCTTCCCAGATACTGCTATGACTGACTATTCCTCCCGACTCTCCCTGTTAAGGGAAATATTAATAATTCATATTTTGGATAATACTAATAATTAATCATAAATAGGTGTGCGTCGTCTACTGATCACTCCGCCTGTTTATTCCTTAAATAGAAATTTACTCGGTTGCCCTTACACTACACTGAACTACGCTACGTGCGGCGACTACAATAACAAAAGACTACCCGCTATAGGTAGAATAATAAGAAAGAAAGAATTATTAACACACTACACGTCTACAGTCCAATTATTGCTATAAGTGTATATATATCTATTATTGATGGGAATAGATATATATATATTTATAGACGCACACAGTAATATACACAATATGATATAATGCCCGCCTACGCTACACACAATACGCTATACAATCCCAATTTCACCCCAAATCTATCTAAACATATATAATCAGAAGCAACCCACCAGCCTGTCTCTACACACTGTCCCTACTGCAATAACCGGGACCAGGGTATAAAGGGTTAACCCAGGGTTGGAATTCAGGATTGCCCTCCACAGGGTCCAGGGCAGGGTCAATCGCAGTGCCAGTGCAGTGGATTACAGGGCAACAAAAGGGTTAATGCTGAAACAGCAATCAGGGGATGCTGGGGCAGCAGGGCATGGGGACAGGGACACTGCAGGGCAGCAGTGCTGGGCTAGGGCTGGCACTGCAAGGGTTCTCAGCCGCAAAGGGGTTAATTCAGGGGCTGAAGGGACAGGCACTGCAGGGGAGCTGAGGGTAGAAGGGGCTACAGGGCTGAATGCAGTGCAGGGACTGCAGCAGGGGTTACTTAGCCATCCAGGGTTCACGTGGGGCTTCTCCTCCTTGCACTCTTCAATGGAGCAGCTTGGCTGCTGGGTCTTCCTGCTCTCTCTCGATCTGAGCGCAGGATGCGCTCTCCTAGAAGGGGGAGGATCCGCCCTCTTCTTCTCTCTGCTAGTGCACCACAGCCTGGCTGCCTACACTCTCTCCTTTCGGGGATTCTGTCCTGGCGCAGAGCAGCCTGCGCTCTTCTGGCCGGTCAGAGGGTGCAGGGGATAGCTGTCTTCCTAAGCGCAGTGCTGCGCCTTGCTGCCTGCACCCTCTTGTTCTCTGAGCGCAGGATGCGCTCTTCTTCAGGGAGGCGGGGCAAGGACATGTGGGCTGGCGCGGCGATATGACGTCACCGCACTAGCCCGCGCATCTCCGACATGCTTCCAGGTGGAGGAATGCTTT
Organism: Bufotes viridis; assembly: GCA_033119425.1. Taxonomy (NCBI): domain Eukaryota; kingdom Metazoa; phylum Chordata; class Amphibia; order Anura; family Bufonidae; genus Bufotes; species Bufotes viridis. The sequence continues at coordinate 20,964,504 of CM065597.1, forward strand.
GATCCTCCGCCTGTTGAGCGATAATTATCACACCGGAGCGAGGGACGTTTGTTTCCCTCTCTCTGTTATGGTAACTATCCTCAGCAGAGCTGGAGATAGTTAACCAAAGGGCGTCAGATCTTATTGATCCCTTGCCTTTTGAATTCACCAGTAAACTGGACATATATGGGAATGCAGGAAGAGGCTGGGGGCACCTTGACTGGGGGACATAATTTGGCTGCATTTTAGAGGATATATGTGCATAGATGCTTGGGGCACATCTATATATATATATACACACATCTATCCTAGGGCACAACTGGGCAAATATAAGCCCACATACACCTATATTATATACATAGACATGTATGCTGACAGAAGGGCATACATACATCTCTATGTATATTCACACCACCTGGACAGGCCCATATACTGGGCTCACAATATATAAGAGGGCTAATATATATGTAGGCATATATATTTAAATCCAACCCTTCCCTCTACAATATCTATTCCATATGACGTCTTTTTCTGCATCCATACTAATGAATGAATGAGTCTTACGAGGCTAGTGCTTGCGGTGAGCCTCTTGGCATGGACTAGTGGTCCATTGACTTTTTTGGGTCCATGTGCAGTCCGCTACCCGCACAGATGGTAAATACTGTTGTGTGAATCAGACCTAAATCCAGTTTATCTCATACCGCGCCCATTTACAGTCAGAGATCACCTGCACGTCGAAAAGAGCACATATTCGCAGTTATCATTAAATAGTTGCAGCGACCCCGGGAGTGGGCCACTACAGGTTTACAACCTACCTACCAGCTGGAGCGCCGCTGATCTACACAATAGCTCTGTTTTATTCCACGCCCATTTCACTTCTTCCTGTGTAGTATATTGATGTTGATGGTAATTTATATATTTGTATTCTCTTCAGCAGATTCTGAGCGCCCAGCCCAGTAAAAAAAAGAAAAGTTGACTTGCTTCCAACGCGGAGAAGTTAAAAGGTTCTGCAAGTGAAAAGCCCATGGAACGAACAAGAAAAAGACTTAAAGAGAAATCTTTACGAGGATCAAATAAGCGGAAGAAGTCAAAACCTAGTAAATTCTCTGGTGCCGCGGGTACCGACGAGGACCATGTATGCAAAACTAAAAGTAATGGAGGAGATAGAAGCACTGGTGAAACACAATTAGACTCCAGTTGGAGGGATGGAAACTGGAGTAGTACAGGAGGTTCAACCTTAGAAGATCAGTCAACAGAATTTAGGAAATATGATAATCCTAAAGAAAATAAGGCCAAAAGAGGTTTATTGACTAATCGGAACGGTACACCAACGAAGGCTGGACTAAAGAAGTCTATAAAAAAAGAGAAAGATGGCCGCGAAGAATCAGAACTGACCAAACAAGCGCCAAACCAGCAGTTAAAGTTCTATTCTTGTGCGTGTGGTAAAAGCTACACCAGCAGCTCTCATCTCCGCAGACACCAGAAAACTCATGTAGGATGCGACGTAGGTAGTGGTCAACATTTTGGAGAACCTGAAAAGTCTTTTCCATGCCTGTGCGGGAAGAGCTATTCCATCAGTTCTCATCTGCACAAACATCAGAAGACATGCCAAGCTGGATCCAAGGCCGGGAAAAAAAAACTATTTAAGCCCTATCTCTGTGCTTGCGGGAAACGTTACACAAGCAGCTCTCATCTCTACAGACATCAGAGATCTCACTTGGATGAAAATAAGGAAAGTGCCAAGACTTATATATGTGACTGTGGGAAGGTGTTCAGCGACAGGTCGAATCTGTGCCGGCATCAGAAGACACACACCCGAGAGAAGGTCCGAATCAAAAAACGCAGAGGTGGCTCTAAAGAAGTGAACGAGACGGAAGCTCCGGAGAGGTTTAAACCATACGTCTGTCCGTGCGGAAAAAGCTACACTTCTAGTTCTCATCTCTACCGGCATCAAAGGACTCACCATGAGGAGAACTTCTGTACAAGCTCAAGGTATCGGGCTGCGGAAAGTAAAATGGAGAAACCTTATAAATGTGAGTGTGGTAAAAGCTACACTTCGTCCCCACACCTCTACCGACACCAGAGAACTCACGAGACGATGGAGTTTGTTGTAGATGACCCAGACTGTGATAGCGACGTCCACAATGAGGACTTTGAAGAGAAGCCTTACCAGTGCGAATGCGGCAAAAGCTTCATATTATGGTTTTCTCTTATGGTGCATAAAAGGATCCATTGTAAAGCGAAGCTTCAGACCTCCACTGAGCAGGGCTCCCTTGATTCTCCACTCCTCATCCACCGAGCTCTATTCAGATGACTAGCTGGCCAATATTCCGACATCTGATACTGGTGAAGATTGTATATTAACGTCCCGGCCACAATAAGGGTCGAATATTTTGATAAGAACTATACATTTTTGCAATGATGTAAGGCAGGACCATAATGCTGACTGGGCAGGTTTTATTCTAATTGTATCTGGAATAGAAGACTGCTTTGTTTTTGTTTTTTCTCACCTTCGGGGCAGTATGATTTACCAGACGGGGGGTTTCATTGAGGCACGTCTTATTAGCTAAAAGAGCAGCTATAAAGAGCGTGTCTGCCCATCATTCCACTGATTTCAATGAGGACTGTGTAATTCTTCATTTCTCCTGTGGTGGCGCAGCAGGAAACTGAACACCCCTCATGCAGATCACAGCTGACGTCCCGGCGGCGGTGCACCGTGCGATCAGCTTATCGGAGGACTCTTCTAATAAAAAAGGGACTGTTCAAAGCGGACAGTAACAGCAGAATCTGTTTTTCACTTTTTTGTTTTAATTCATTTTTGTTTTAATTCATTATTACGAGGGCGAGTCAATAATTATTCACTCTGGCTGTGGAATTTATTTTAACCCCTTGGCTGTGTAAGGTGGAAGTCGGCACCTTAAAGATGGCGCCCAGGCGCTAGTGCAGCGGGCACCATAGCCACCGGGTTTCTGCTTCAGGGCGAATGTATGTGATCAGCCCTAAGGCCAAATGTGACCACGGCATCTGAGCAATGCAGGCGTGTGAGCTGCGCGCACCCATAACAATGTTCCTCGGCTGAGATCGGGGAAGCTGGAATGTGCCAGGGATGGCTCAGATACCGAACACATTCCAATACAGGCCTGCAGGTGGCAGCACTGCATTGGAATACAGTGAATGGTGTGTTCTGTGATGATGTATACCCATCACAGAATACAATTGGCAATCTGATGATTGCTGGTTATAGTCAACTGGGTTAAAAAAAAACTTTAACGTTTAAAAAATGTAAAAGTTCAAATCACCCCCCAAAATAAAAATAAACAATAAAAAAAAAAACAGGCATTGCCGCACCCGAAAATGCCTGTATTATTAAAAATATAACAATATTTATTGCATACGGCAAATGGCGTAATGGAAAAAAAAATTCAAAATGGTCAATTTGCCATTTTGTTGTCACAACCCCAACTCCCCCCCCCCCAAAAAAAATGATCAAAAAGCCCTGCCAAAAATGCTGCCTCACACAGCTCCATAGACGTAAGTGTAAAACGTTAGGAGAGTCAGACTATGGCGATGAAAAGAAAAAAACAAATTTTTTTCAAGCTTTTTATTTCTTTTTAATACTCAAACGCAAGAAAACGATACAAATGTGATAGGTAATTTTTAATGCATAGAGAACGGCGTAAAAACGAAATCAATACAACTGTGGCGGAATTGCAATTTTTTTTAAATTCTACCCCATTTGGAATTTTTTTTTTCTGCTCCCCCGCTACATCCCCACTATGCAGTGGGTGAAATTTAAAGCACAACTTGTTCTGCAAAAAAACAAGCCCTAATACGGCAAAAAATAAAAGAAAGTTACGGCTCTGCGACGACGAGGGGGAAAAACGGAAAAGCAAAAATGGCAAATCTCAGCGTCCTCTAAGGGTTAATCAACTTTTAGAAGAGACAAAAGCATCACTTTTTGACATCCTCTCCCCAGTCACTGCTGCGCCAGTTCATTTGTGACTGCGGTGAGAGACAAAATGGCCGCCGCACTTCTGATTTGTACCAGATTACAGCAGCGTGCAGTGATTAGTTTCTTGTGGTCGGAGGGAGTGTCTGGTGTCGCTATTTATCGAGGACTTTGTGGGGAAAGTGTCGCGAAGAAGTGCGTGATGGGATAGAGAAGGTCAAGGAAGGTCGCACAAGTGTCAGCCATGAAGGAGGAGCCAGACACCCGGCCACGACTGATCCTGCTAGACCAGGGGTCAGCAACCTCCGGCACTCCAGCTGTGGTGAAACTACATCTCCTATCGTGCACACTTGCTTGGCTGTTCTCGGAACTCTCATAGAAGTGAATGGAGGATGCTGGGAGTTATAGTTTCACCACAGCCGGAGTGCCGGAGGTTGCTGATCCCTGCGCTAGATTACGAGGGACGTAGAGGTGAAGACGGCGGTGCATTCGCGACTTGCAGCTCAGCCTAGAACACTTTTTTAATCTAGACTACTGAAATCTTCTTGATGGATGGACGAAGTGTATGTAGAAACGGGAAGACTGTAGAAAAATGATGGATTTGTCTTTTCTGAAAGTCTTTTCAAATACAGAGTGCGGATTGTTTTTGACTCGCCCTCGGTTTAGCAAATGGCACAAGGTCCTGAGTGACTATACGGATGGAGGTGGTCCTGTTAGGATCGCATTGGGCCTCATGCGCATGGTGGTGGCTTATTATAGAGGTATTTTTATTTCCGGCATCCAGTGGAGGACGGCCCGTTTTTATTTTTCTAGGACTTCACCGAATGAAAACCTCCATATGCCCCCGTTAGAGCCATACAAAGGTACGGTAGGACCCGTAGTCAAGGCCAAGAGGTTGCACCAAGCCTGTACTGTGCATGAGGCCTAAAGGGAAGATTGGACTCGGTGACAACCTGTCAGTACCATGGGAGGTTTGAAATTGATAGCCTGTCCTAAGCAGGCCATCAGTATCAGATCACCGGGACTCCGACCCTCGGGGGCCTCCGTATATTTCAGTGTTTATTAGGCACAGCGCCATACATTTGGTATTGTCTGATATTGGAGCTCAGTCCCATCCACTTGTAATAGGACTGAGCTGCAATGCCAGGCTCAGCCACTAACGCCTGTACGGCGCTGTGCCTGGTACACACCTGCAGCTGCCTATTCCGTCAGCTGATTGGTTGGGGGTTATCGGGAGTCTGACCCCTGCTGATTTCATACTCTTGGGCCTGTCATGGGGTTTTCCAGAATTTTGTCCCTTTTTAATTAGCCCCTGTTTTACCTAATCGCCTGCTCCATGACACTCCATTCTGGTGATCATTTCAGTGGTCACATGACCCGGCAGAGACGTTCTGTCACCACCAAAGCCAGTAATTGGCTGCAGCGGCGCACATGACCCCGTCCAGAAGGTCACTGAATGGAGCCAGGAATCTGGCGATTCTTTCATTAGGGACCATGCGCTACAGAGGCTAATTAGAAAGGGTCATAATCCTGAAAAAACCCTTTAAGTCTTGGAGAACCCCTTTAAGGCCCCTTGCACACGACCGTATGCCCCCCGAGACATACAGTCCGTGAGTGGGCCATATGTCCTGGAGCGGCATACATCGTGCGCACGGGAGCGCACAGCATCATAGATTACAATGATGCTGTGTGCATTGGGCCGCCCGTGGGACTTACAGTCCCGCGGGTGGCCCAATGCGCGCAGCATCATAGTAACCTATGATGCCGTGCGCACAATGTATGCCGCTCTAGAACATATGGCCCACTCACGGACTGTATGTCTCAGGGGGCATACGGTCGTGTGCAAGGGGCCTAAGGAAGCAGTTGTCAGCCAGTCTGTGGACATTTATATTTCATTGTACGTTGTATCCCTGTACAAATAAATCTCACTAAAATAATCCCGTCCTACGACTAATGCTTTCTTCATATACCTAACGCGGAAAAATTCCATTAATCTGGCGCCCCTAGATATTCTGCAAATCTAGCCACTGATTGATGTAACCCCATGCCGGAGTAGCAGGTGAACTTCGTGATAATGCCGCACTGGGTGGCGGCTTCTTGGTACGTAGGACTCCCTATAGTGTATCCATCTGTAGGCCTCATCCTGGAGCTGCACTACTGTGGGCCTCTGTCAGGGCTGAGGTACTTTTTATAAAAAAGATGGCCGGAAATCTCCTGTAGGTTTGGTTTTCTGGAGCACAGAGCGCCCGAAGAAGCTGCAAATGGATTGAGAGGCCTAAGAATGAATTTGCACATCTCGCTCCAGCACGTATTAAAGGGGTTGTCTAGGATTTGATTTTTTAATCCTTCCCTTCCACACAGCCAGTGGGACTTGCGAGCGATCGACACTTACCTTTCTCCAGGCTGTCTTCGTAAGACTTCCGGTCAGCATCTGTAGACGTCACTGCAGAGGTCAGTCGTGACCTCATCTGGACTGGGACGCGGGTTAAGGGCTCATGCACACGAACGTGTTTTCTTTCTGTGTCTGTTCGGGTTTTTTCAATAGGTCCGCGAAAGAAAAATGTAAGTTCCGTTTCCGTATGTCCATTCTGAACATGTCCTATTATTGTCCACATTACGGACGATGATAAGACTGTTCTATTAGGGTCGGCTGTTCCGTTCCAGCAAAATACGGAATGCCCACGGATGTATCTGTGTTTTTTGCGGACCGCAAAATACATATGCTCGTGTGCATGAGCCCTAAGGGAGCCAAGGGAAGCAGGTGAGTATAGCTGATCCTGCTGAGTGGGGTGAAAAAAAAACTTTGCTCCATTGGACTCAGATCTGCAATACCACATGCAACCCGTGAACAGGGGTGGTGCTGTTTTTTGGTAGAAAGACATTTGTTTTTTAAATCCTGGACAACCCCTTTAAGAGAGAGTTCACATCACCGTTTCACTTTCTGTTCTGATCCATCAGGAAAAAAAATCTCAAATTCATTTTTTTTAGATGGAAAAAAAAATGACTGCAGTCAGGTTGCCAAATGGGCATAACTAATGCACAGGATCCAATTATTATTATTTTTATTTTATTTATTTTTCTTCTGACAGATCAGAGGAATGGAAAATGAAACCGGGTTTTGTAATCCGGCCTAATACTGCCATTTTTTTACTCTTAATGGGCATCTGTCAGCAGATTTGTCCCTATGACACTGGCTGACCTGTTACATGTGCACTTGGCAGCTGAAGGCGTCTGTGTTGGTCCCATGTTCATATGTGTCCACATTGCTGAGGAAAATGATGTTTTATTATATGCAAATGATCCTCTAGGACAAAGGGGGCGTTACCATTACACCTAGAGGCTCTGCTCTCTCTGCAATGACTGCACCCTCTGCACTTTGATTGACAGGACGAGGTGTGATGATGTTTTTCTGCCTGACACTTTCAATGCGGCAGTTACAGAAGAGCTGAGCCTCTTGGTGTAATGGTAACGCCCCGTTGCTCCTAGAGGCTCATTTGCATATATTAAAGCATCATCTTTCTCAGCACTGTGGACACATATGAATGTGGGACCAACACAGAAGCCTTCAGCTGCCAAGAGCCCATGTAACAGGTCAGCCAGTGTCATAGGGACAAAACTGCTGACAGATGCCCTTTGATAATAATCCCCGCTGGCGACCATGCACCAGAATTAATCGGTAATAATCCTGGCGCATCTTCTGGAGTCGGCTCGTTCTCTGATGTAACGTGCGGCAGTTTTCTGGTGCACATATCTGTAAATGTGTCTGACCACCGGCGACCTTCCGTCCACTACTATAAAAGTGGCCGGGTGGCAAAAAAGTTGCATATTTTGGTGACAAAACTTGCGACTTTTGTACGCACAAGAATGACACATTCCTCCCATCTAGTTTAGATTTTGTTTCAATCCCAACTGCTTAAAGGGGTTGTCTCCTCTCAGACAATGGGGGCAGGGCCAGTGCTATATTAAGGCAGACCAAGCGGCTGCCTTAGGCGCATAGAAGGGGGTGGGGGCTCCAAAATAAACGTGTTGTGATCTTGGGCGCCAAAATGTAGCTTCGCTTGGGCTGGCAAAAATCCTTGCACCGGTGTGACATAATATCTCCCTACTTCATGCGATTTCCCTACCGCACGAACTGAGCATGCTCAGTACAAGTAAAGTCCCCGCCCACAGCCTATTCTCCCTTTCTTTACTATCCAGTTCATTCTTTACCATCAATGGCAGCATAGAGTTAGTTTTTATAAGAGCCGAGCCCGATGCGTGGCGAGCGAGCGAGCCCGCGAGGGTACAACTTAATGTAGATTATGGGTTTTTACTAAAGGGAGAATAGGCTGTGGGCGGGGACTTTACTTGTACTGAGCATGCTCAGTTCGTGCGGTAGGGAAATCGCATGAAGTAGGGAGATACTATGTTACACCGGTGTTCTGCCAGATCTCTATAGTTTGCCGAAAGTCTATAGCGGAAGTCACGTGGCGCTAGCGCAGCGCTACAAGCGTACTTCCGCGAATCACTCCTGCTGGCTCCATTGCAGTAGTCCAGCGCACGCGTCGCAAATTTAAGGATATAGAGGCTTCTTAAAGTGACAGTAATCCCCATTAAAATACAGCTCCGCCCCCCAGCACTCATTAATCTACATTAATTTGTACCCTCGCGGGCTCGCTTCGCTCGCCACGCATCGGGCTCGGCCTCGCTGCGCTCGGCATTTAGTAAAACTAACTCTATGCCGCCATTGATAGTAAGAGGAAATGGATGGTAAAGAATTTCTTTACCATCCATTTCCTTCTTTACTATTAATGGCGGCTACAGAGTTAGTTTGACTAACTGCCGGCGCAGCGAGGGTACAAATTAATGTAGATGCTGTATTTTACTGGAGATGACTGTCACTTTAAGACGTCTCTTGTGCGCACGCGCGGTGGGCGAAGTACTTCAGTGGAGGCTGCAGGGATGATTTGTGGAAGCGCGCTTGTGCGCTTGCGCAGCGAACCACGTGACTTCCGCTATAGACTTTCGGCAATCTATAGAGATCTGGCAGAACACCGGCCCTGAATGGGGGCATATTGCTAGGATACGCCCCCTGGGACCCGGGCCTATCTCATAAATGGAGCCTTGAAAGTCGGAGGGCGCAGCACACTTGTGCGGCCGCCCCGTTCTTTTCTATAGAGACACCGAAAATAGCCAGTCCTACCAATATGCCCCCATTGTCAGACATGTCCCAATCCCTTTAAGAGATCGGTGCATGCTGTCAGTGAATGGAAACACTTACTCTGCAACTTCAGATCATTTTCTACCATCAATTTTTTGCTTAATAATAACTGCTTTCACAGTCTTTCACTGACCGCAAGCAGAGATCGTGAAAATGATACGCAAAGTATACCAGAAAGTTGTAGAACTGTTACATTTTCTAGCAAAAAGTGGCTCTCCCCTTGAACTGCTGTGACAGTTCAGCTGCACCTGCCTACAGCCAGGAGCAGCTCTTGAAGCAGACACTAACCACACAACGGACTCCTTCAGGCCAACAAGCACAGCCCCTGTATTATCACTGCCCCTGCTGAGAATTCCCCAGTACACTACAACCGACAAGGAACTACATATCCCGACAGGCACTGGCTTCTAATGAATGTCGTAGTCAAAGCGTCGACGCCGCTGTTGCATCTCGGGAAATGTAGTCCAGTAACCCCCCCACCTTACAATCAGCGCGCGACCGTAGAACGCGCTAGAGACAACAACCAATCAGAGGCCACGGTTGCATCTTGGGAATTGAAGTCCAGTAGTCGCTATACCCCTAGCGAGCAACGACGACGTAGAACTACATCTCCCAAGCTAGCAACTAATTACCAACGGCATCTCGGGAATTGTAGTTTAGCCGAGCGCCTGATTGGACAAACGGGCTTTGACGACCGAACTACATCTCCCAGATTGCTTTTCGAAGGCGCTCAGGAACTAGCCAATAAGAGCGGAGAATTGACGAGCCCGCCCCCTCACATGGTCGGAGAAGGTAGGCGCTTTGTTTGGGCTGCACGCTAAGTGTTTACATGTGCGCGTCATGTCAGCTATATGTGCGCGTAGGCAGGACGTTCTGCTGGTGTGGCATGTCCGTGTGGTACTAGGCGCAGGGCTGTGAGGGGAGGACCCCGGCTTCTCTGTCTGCACTTGGCATTGGCTCCTATGAGCCTCAGCTATGAAAAAAATGTCTGGGGAAGTAATAAGCTGGTTGCCCGTAGCAACCAGAGTCTGTGTCCCATCTCCAAGGCAGTGCAGAAAATGAAAGCTGAGGGCTGATTGGTTGCCACGGACAACAAGGCCACATTTGGTTAAATTTGCATAGGAGTTTTTTTTTTTTTTCTATACCATTGCCCTAACGAAAACCAGCAGAGCCGCCCCTGATCCTACAAGTTCCCAATATACTTTGTATATCGCTGCCTCATTGTTTATATGATCTCTGCTTGCTGTCAGTGAATAGAGGCCTCCTTATTTAAAGGGGTAGTCCAGCCCCTCTCCTCCACCTGCTATGATGATGGTCATACACCTAACTCCGGCCTCCGACACCATCCCCCACCCTCACAGCTCTGCCTGTAATACCTTTCACAGCTGAGGATTTGCTACAGTTCTAGATGGGCACATTTTACCGTCCACGTTGCAGCCGCCAACCCCGCTGGGGGTGGGGGCGGTCCCACGTCGGGCACAGATTTGGGGTTGTAATATGGCTGCTGAAAGCGTGCCCACCCGAAACTCCTGTCTGAACGAGGCCTAAGGCTTTCAGGTGGTAACGCCCTGCACTGTAGGGCGCCATGTGCACCGCATGGCGCCCTGCAGTAGTAATGTGGCATCTAGTGGAAAAGCCACAGTTTCTTTCATACTGACACCATGAGTCGGCTGCCAAATCCAGTAGATTAGGACGCGTGTGCTTTTTCTGATAAAATTGCCACAATTTGCCTCATTTTTGGCATGTGCAGTCAGGCTACATAAGTCGGTTGGATGAATGACTAGTTAAAGGGGTACTCCCATCTCGTAAGGTTGTGCCATCACTGGGGGCAGCTCGATGGGAAAGGCTGAATCCAAACAGTGGCGGCAGTGGCCTCCCCAGGATCAGTGGCGGTCCCAGAGGTCCTAAAGACATGCTGTGTCCTAAAGACATGCTTTCACTTCTTCAGATGGGACTACCTCTTTAAGGGGTCAGGAGAGACCCGTCACCTCTCCGGCGATAACCATGCTCTTTTGTCTCTAGGGCGATGCACATGCGTGTGTAGATGATGGAGAAGGCGGAAGCCATTTTGAATCACACCTTGGAGATTATCGGTCTTCTGACTGTAGAGGTGAGGTGGAGATTGTAGGTGTGTATTGGCTAATGTGACGCCTGAGGGGCGGAGCATGACACGGATTAAAAACAGAAAAATGTTGTGCTCCGCCCCTGGGTAGGAATACGTAAAGGACACATCGAGCAGTCGGACTCGTACTGTGATGAAAACACGAAAGGAGTCATTTGTAGAAACTAGTGTAAAGTAGAAAAGGTTAGTTGCCCATAGCAACTAATCAGATTATCTTTCATTTTTAATGGCTCCTTTGGAAAATGAAAGGAGGAATCTGATTGGTTGCTATGGGCAGCCAAGCTCATTTCTACTTTACACCAGTTTGATAAATGACCCCCTTAGAGTTTCTACACCTAATATGCCTTTCCTGATATGTTTTTGGCAGTCCTGACAGTCAAAACTATGGGGAAGGGCGGTGGTTTTGACTGCATGTGGCAGCCGGACCGTGTGTTCTTAGCTTTCGGCATGGACGTGGTTGGTGGACTTCTGGAACTCATGAGTATTTTGGATGATGCTGAGACTTCCTGCTGTGGTAGAGGCAGAGAGAGCTGTTTTATTTGGTTTGCTGGCTCAGGGTTGGCAATATGGTGGCTGCAGCGGTCTCGCACTTCGAAATACTGGTAAATAAAGAAGAATCACTTGTCTGTTTTACGTAAGGAGAAAAATAAACCTAGTGCAGAATCCGCTTCAGGATTCCTTGTGATTTTTAAAG